>CM057000.1:0-302500 GCA_029891345.1 Dryococelus australis
ACTTAACTTTAACTTAAATTTAAATAACTTTCTTTAAAACCCTTTAAAAACTAACTAAAATAAAATTTAAATAATAAAAAACAAACCCCAAAAAAAAACTTTTAAAAAAAAAATTTTTTTAAAAATTAATAAAACTTTAAATTTAAATTAAATTAACTAAAAAACTAAAAACAACAAATTTAACTAACTTACAAAAAAACTAACTAACTAACCCCTTAACTTAAAAATTTAAATAAATTTAAATAACCAATTAATAACAACTTTAAAAAAAAACTTTCTAACCAAAAAATTTAAATTTTAAAATTAAAAAAAACCCAACAAAAATAAATTTTAACTAACAACTTTAAAAACCCAAACTTTAATTTAAATTTTAAAAAAAAAATTAACTTTAAAAACAACTTTAAAAAAAATAACTAACTTAACAACAACTAACAACCTTTCAACAACTTAACAATAACTAACAACAACCCCTTTTAAAATTTTAATTAAAATTAACAACTTAAATTAACCCAAAAATAACAACCCCAAAAAATTTAAATAAATAACTTTAAAAAAACAACCCCAAACCCAACTTTAACCTACTAACTTTAAATTTTTTAACTTTAAATAACAAAAAAACCCTTTAAATTTAAATTTAAATTTTTAAAATTAAATTATTTAACCCAACTTTAAAAACCCTTTTTAAATAATAAAACTTTTTTTAATAACTTTTAAAAAACCCAAAAAAAAAAACTTTTAAAAAAAAATTTTTCTAAATTTAAAAAATTAACTTTTACTTAACTTTTTAAAAAAATAAAAAACTTAACTAACCCCAACTAAAACCCTTTAAAAAAAAAAATTTAAAATTTAAATTTTTAAAAAAAATTTAAATAACAACTTAAATTTAAAAATTTAAAATAACTTTTAAAATTTAACCCCCTTTTTAAAAAAAACTAAAGCCAAATTTTTAACTTTAAACCCCCAAAAAAAATTTAAAATAAAACAAAAATTTTAACAAAACCCAAAAAAATAATAACTAAATTTAACTAAACCAACAAAAATTTCTTTAAAAATTTTCCCAAAAATTTAAAACTTAAAAAACTAATAAAAAAAACCCCCAAAAAATACCAACAACTAACTTTAAAAAAAAAATAACAACCTTTAAAAATAAAAAACAACTTAATTTAAATAACAAAAAAACTTAAAATAAAACCCAAAAAATTTAAATAACTTTAAATAACCCAATAACAACTAACAATTAACCCCCCAAAAAAAAACCCCTTAAAAATTTAACTAAAACTAAAACAACTTTAAAAACTTTAAAAACCCTTAATTAAAAAAATTTTTTTTAAAAAAAAAAAATAAAACAACTAACTTTAAATAACTTAAAACAACAAAAAAACTCCAACTAATTTAATAACTAATTAAAAAAACAACAAAAAACAACAATAACTACTAACCTAATAACAACTAACTAACTAACTAACTTTAAATAATAACTAACTAACAAAAATTTAAAAATTAAAAAACCTAAAAATTTAAAAAACTTAAATAAACTTAAAACGAAAAATTTAAATAAAACAACTTTAAAAACAAAATAACTTTAAATTTAAATTAAAATTAAAATAACTTAAAAAACCCTTTAATTAACTTAAAAAAAAATAAATAAAACTTAAACCAACTTTAAAAACTAATAAAAATTTTTTTTAAAAATTTTAAAAAATAACTTTCTTAAACTAACTTTAAATAACAAAAACAAAAAAAAAATTAACAACCTTTAAATTACCCCAAAAAAAAATTTAAACAACAACAAACTTTAAATAACCCAAAAAAAAAAAATTTTAATAAAAAAAAAAAACCAATAACAACTTTCTAAAAAATAAAACTTTAATAACTTAACTTCCCTTTTTAAATAACTTTAAATAAAAAAACAACTAACTTTAAAACTTCAAAAATTTAAATTTAAATAACTAACTAACTTTAACTAACTTTTTTAACAACAACTTAAATTTAACAACTAAAAACTTTCTTTAAATAAAATTTAAAATTAATTTTAAAAACTAACTTTAAAAATAACAAACAACAACTAATTTAATTTTTAAAAACTTTAAATAACTTAACTTAAATTTTAAATAAATTTAAAAAACCCCAAAAAACCCAAAAAAAAAAACTTTTAACAACTAACAACAACTAACTTAAAAAACTAACCCTAACTTTAACAAAAAATCAACTTTAAATTTAAATTTAAAACCCCAATTTTAAAAATAACTAAATAATTAAATAACAACTTTAATAACTTTTAAATTAAAAAACTTTAATTTTAACAAATTAAACTAACAACTTTCCAATTTAACTTTCCTTAAAAAAAACTAACAACAACTTAACTTTAAATTTAAAAAACTAAATTAAAAAAAAACAACTAACTTAAAACAAACCAACCTAACTAACCAACCAACCTAACCTAACCTAACCTAACCTAACCTAACCTAACAACCTAACCTAACCTACCAACCTAACCAACCTAAACCTAACCAACCTAACCTCAACCTAACCAACCTAATAACAACCTAACCTAAAAACCTAACCTAACCAACTACAACCTAACTACCAACCTAACCTAACCTAACCTAACCTAACCAACCTAACACCTAACCTACCTAACCACTAAACCTAACCTAACCAACCTAACCTAACCTAACCTAACCTAACCTAACCTAACCTAACCTAACCTAACCTAACCTCTAACCAACAACCAACCAACCTAACCTAACCTAACCTAACAACCTAACCTAACCTAACCTAACCTAACCTAACCTAACCTAACCTAACCTACACCTAACCTAACCTAACCTAACCTAACCTAACCAACTAACTAACCTAACCAACCTAACCTAACCTAACCAACCTAAAACCTAACCAACCTAACCTAACCAACCAACCTAACCTAACCAACCTAACCTAACCTAACCTAACCAACCCTAACACCTAACCTCCAACCTAACCTAACAACTAACCTAACTAACCAACCTAACTAACCCAACCTAACCTAAAAACCTAACCTAACCTAACCTAACCAACCTAACCTAACCTACCTAACCTAACCTAACCTAACCAACCTAACCTACAACCTAACCTAACCTAACCTAACCTAACCAACCAACCTAACCTAACCTAAACCTAACCAACCTACAAACCAACCTAACCAACCTAACCAACCAACCTAACCAACCTAACCAACCAACCTAACAACCTAACCTACTAACCTAACAAACCTAACCTAACCTAACTACCAACTAACCCAACTAACCTAACTAACCTACCTAACCTAACCTAACCTAACCTAACCTACCTAACCCTAACCTAACCTACCACCTAACCTAACAAACCTAACCTAACCAATAACCCTAACCAACCTAACCTCAACCTACACACTAACCTAACCTAACCTAACCTAACCTAACCTAACCTAAACCTAACCTAACCTAACTAACCTAACCTAACCTAACAACTAACCTAACCTAACCTAACCTAACCTAACCTAAACCTAACCTAACCTAACCTAACCTAACCTAACCTAACCTAACCTAACCTAACCCCAACCTACAACCTAACCTAACAACCTAACACTAACAACAACCTAACAACCCAACCAACCACCAACCTAACTACCTAACCACCAACCCCAACCTAACTAACCACCAACCTACAACTAACCCTAACCAAACCTAACCTAACTACCAACCTAACCAACCAACAACACCTAACATACCTAACCTAACCTAACTAACCCAACCAACCTACCTAACCTAACTAACCTAAACCTAACACCTAACCAACCAACCATACCAACCAACCTAACTAACCTAACCTAAACCTACCTACCTAACCTAACTAACCTAACCTAACCTAACCTAACTAACCTAACCTAACTAACCTAACCTAACCTAACCTAACCAACCAACCTAACCTAACCTAACCAACCTAACCTAACCTAACCACCTAACCATCAAAACCTAACCTAACCCAACCTAACCCAACCTAACCTAACCTAACATAACCTAACCTAACCTAACCTAACCTAACCTAACCTAACCTAACCTAACCTAACATAACATAACATAACCTAACATAACCTAACCTAACCTAACCTAACCTAACCTAACCTAACCTAACCTAACCTGACTTAACCTAACCTGACCTGACCTGACCTGACCTGACCTGACCTGACCTAACCTCACCTGACCTAACCTGACCTGACCTAACCTAACCTGACCTGACCTGACCTGACCTGACCTGACCTGACCTAACCTAACCTAACCTAACCTAACCTAACCTAATCTGACCTGACCTGACATGACATGACCTGACCTGACCTGACCTGACCTGACCTGACCTGACCTGACCTAACCTAACCTAACCTAACCTAACCTAACCCAAAACAACCCAACCCAACCCAACCCAACCCAACCCAACCCAACCCAACCCAACCCAACCCAACCCAACCCAACCCAACCTAACCTAACCTAACCTAACCTAAACTAACCTAACCTAACCTAACCTAACCTAACCTAACCTAACCTATCCTAACCTAACATAACATAACCTAACCTAACATAACCTGACCTGACCTGACCTGACCTGACCTGACCTGACCTGACCTGACCTGACCTGACCTGACCTGACCTGACCTAACCTAGCCTAACCTAACCTAACCTAACCTAACCGAACCGAACCTAACCCAACCCAACCCAACCCAACCCAACCCAACACAACCCAACCCAACCCAACCCAACCCAACCCAACCCAACCCAACTCAACCCAACCCAACCTAACCTAACCGAACCTAACCTAACCGAACCTAACCTAACCCAACCCAACCCAACCCAACCGAACCCAACCCAACCCAACCCAACCCAACCCAACCCAACCGAACCCAACCTAACCCAAACCAACCCAACCCAACCCAACCCAACATAAACTAAAATAACCTAACCTAACCTAACCTAACCTAACCTAACCTAACCCAACCCAACCCAACCTAACCGAACCCAAACCAACCCAACCCAACCCAACCCAACACAACCCAACCCAACCCAACCCAACCCAACCCAACCCAGCCCATCCAACCTAACCTAACCTAACCTAACCTAACCTAACCTAACCTATCCTAACCTAACCTAACCTAACCGAACCTAACCTAACCCAACCCAACCTAACCCAACCCAACCCAACCTAACCCAACCCAACCCAACCCAACCCAACCTAACCCAACCTAACCTAACCTAACCTAACCTAACCTAACCTAACCTAACCTAAACTAACCCAACCCAACCCAACCCAACCCAACCTAACCCAACCCAACCCAACCCAACCCAACTCAACCCAACCCAACCTAACCTAACCTAACCCAACCTAACCTAACCTATCCTAACCTAACCTAACCTAACCTAAACTAACCTAACCTAACCTAACCTAACCTAACCTAACCTAACCTAACCTAACCTAATCTAACCTAACATTACCTAACCTAACCTAACCTAACCTAACCTAACCTAACCCAACTCAACCCAACCCAACCCAACCCAACCTTACCTATCCCAACCTAACCCAACCTAACCTAACCTAACCTAACCTGACCTCACCTAACCTGACCTCACCTCACCTGACCTGACCTGACCTTACCTGACCTGACCTGACCTAACCTAACCTGACCTGACCTGACCTGACCTAACCTAACCGAACCTAACCTAACCTAACCTATCCTAACCTAACGTAACCACCCCAACCTAACCTAACCTAACCTAACCTAACCTAACCACCCCAACCTAACCTAACCTAACCTAACCTAACCTAACCCAACCTAACCCAACCTAACCTAACCTAACCTAACCCAACCTAACCTAACCTAACCTAACCTAACCTATCCTAACATTGCCTAACCTAACCTAACCTAACCTAACCTAACCAAACCAACAAAATCCAACTTATCCCGACCTAACCCAAACCGAACCCTACCGAACCCAACCCAACCGAACCCAACCCAACGAAAGCCAACCTTACATTGGGAACTAAACATTTTAAATATGTATGAAATGCTTTGTCATGCTTTAATTATTGTGGTCTATTTACAAAATTAAACAAAAGATTGGAAAAGGGAGACAATGGAATGAATAAATTAGATTAAGCATGTAAATTTCTCGATATTGCTTATATAGATCATAAATATTTAGAATCTAGACACAAAGCTTACAAAATTTTACAAAAAGAAGAAAATGAAATAACGTTATATAAAAATTCTTTAATTGGTGGAAAAATTGATTCTGCAACTGTTGCTTCAACTATGTTTATATAAAAGAAAATTAGGATTGTGTATATAAATTAATTAAATTATTAATATCATTTTCGCATGAATGAGTTATAAAAGTATTGAAAGTTTTGAAAGACAACCTTTTCCTCCAACTGAGTTAACTAGTAAAAATTTAATTGCTACACCAGTTGAATTGAATTTGATATTCCAATAAGTGACGGTTTTTCTTTTCAAAATGGTGCTTATATTTATTAACAATATAGATTACTAAAAAAACTTAAATAAAGAGAGGAGGAAAAATATAAAATACCGGATAATATTGATGTTTGATCTAACTTTTTTCCTTTTCAATTTGCTAGCGTAGAAATCTCAAAACATGGAATCGTTACTGAAGGTGTTGATAATCCAGAAATAACATCAATAACGATGAATATTTGGTTAAGATCTACAAGTGAACATAATTATTCAGAATTAACTAGTGTTGATAATAAATATAGAGAAAAATCTATTGATAGTTGTAAAACAAATTTAAATAATCTATCAACTGAGATATATGTTGTGTTTCTTTTGTGGTAACAAAGAAATTTTTTGGAAAGGTGGTTATAAAATTACTTTTATTTGTAATTCATATGAAAACAATTGTTTATATCGTTTTTAAACTAAGGGCACAGAAGGTAAAAATCAGAAATCTGATCCTGATCCAGGTAAAATTGTTGTTAAAAATTCGATATTTGGTGGCCTATTATTGAATATTAAACTAACACAGCTATTGCAATTAAAGAAAAATTTTACAAAATCCGGAAATATCTATTAGTTTAAATGATTGGCGGTTTGTAGAAAAATAAGTTCCTGCTGGATCAACGGTTTTTAACTTTGATATCAACAATCACTTAAATAATTTACAATTTGATATGCCTGATTTTGTAATTGTAGGTTTTTAAACTAATAGAAACATCTAGCTGCACATCATAAACATGTTTCTATTTTTGAATACTGTAATATAATAAATATTTATGTTAAAATGGGAGAAATAAAATTTTTCCGAAAGAAAATTGGAATCTAGGTATTGAAAATGGACATTGTCTTAAACAATTTCTTGCGTATAATGATTTTAGAAATTAAAAATCAAAACTAGTTAGTATATATAGAAACGACGAACTGTATTATAAACCAACTATGAACTAAAATTGAGATGTCAATCATTAGTCATTTTGGGGTCGAAGACCGTTATATTACATTGATTGTTTATAAACACAAACAACTGTAGTTAAAGAAAATACAAGTATAAAAATTAGTGTAGATTTTCATAAAACTACTGAAGCAAACACAATTTGTAATGTTGTTCTAATTAGTCTAATGAATCAAACTTATGATTATTTGAAAGAAAGAATTACTGACGATATATACATTTTTAAATAATAAATGGACGAAATAAACGATTTTACATCAAAATGATACGATATTTTAATACAAAGTTTTATGCAAATAGTTAAATTGTTTAATCTTCCAAAACATTTACAAATCTTTAGAAGAATATTTGAGCGGTTTTATCGAATAAAAATCATTTTGTTAAATCTAAATGATCTTATTAGTTAAACATTTCATTTATTTATTTATTTTGCATATTTGGCTTGAATTTGATTGTTTTTGCCTAAATTTGCTTGCTTTATATAAAATTAAGATTCATTAATTTTTTTAATTATCTTAGCGTTTCACTTTGTTGTGTATGTATGAAAAAATTCAGACTTGAAATCATCTTTGCATTTCACTTTTTGGTGTTAGTATGAAAAATCTGACTTGAAAAATCAATTTTGTTTAGATGTTTTTAGTCATTATTTAAAGTTCTTTTAGGCGAGTTCAGGCTTGAAAAAAGAAGAAATAATTCCTTGAAATTAAAGAGAAAAACATTTTAGATTAAGGAAATAACACAGAGAATTTATGAAATTTAATGTAAAAATTGGATTGTTCTCAATACACTCATATACTAGTTACATTTTTTTACTAACGCAAAGTTATTTAATATAATTATTTATTTCATTAAAGTATTATTTACACAAAACCAATTGGACTCATCTATACTACACTACTCCCTTCTTACAAAAACATAAGATTTATTACAACCGAAGTTTATGTTCTTAATCAAAACTCGGTAATACTGTTGCTTGCACGGCAGCTTACAAAACGAGTGTTTCTGAGTTTGAGTCCCGTATAAGTAAGGTATTTGCATATTTGTAATAGTCTCACTTCTGTTGCATATGTTTCTGTTTCCAGCTCTAATGCTATCGATATCTATCAGATGCCAAGGCCTACCTACCTCCAAAGCTTTTCAGAACTTTATCAAAATTAATTTCATGGATGTAGAGGGAACTAGAGTAATTGGTTATATCGGTAACTACTGGTACTTATTTTGTTTTGATCAGGACACCACTTTTGCCACTATGAACCATACATAGAATGAAGCAGGATTTGCCCATACTCGGCTGGCGTGTGGTCGAATGACTGAACGCACTTTTAACAATTACGTAAATCCTGATTTAAAGCATAAATATGATAATTTCAACTTAAACTCTTATTTGGTATACATCTCAAACACGCATTTTAGAACAAGTTTTGGCATCAGCTGAATGGTTTCATGAAGTCACAGGAGGGGCATGTTACAGTTTGTTTCATGAATACACGGCAGTGGCATGTTACAGTTTGTTTTATGATGACACAGGTGGTGCATGTTAGAGTTAGTTTTAAATCCTTCAGTTGGTTCACCAGAAAATAAGAATTTAACTTCTAAGTATTTTTACTTTAAATTTTATATCAAATGTTAAACTGAAATACGGGCGAACCACACAACATATTTACAAGAATTATTATTCATGAGATTCTAATAACCTAACAAATTATTTTAATCTGTAGCGTGCATAAGAATTTTGTTTTTAGCATTTTGAGATTTGTACAAAAAAGTATACATTAAAGATGTCCGTAACTTGTTTAATTCTTATTAAGAAGTTGTTTTTCTCAATTGTCATGTTTCTTTCTTTCAGACTGTTTTGCACTATCACAATGAAAAATTATGTAATATTCTAAAAAAGTAAAAACTGATTATAACCCCTTGAACGCCCTTAAGCGGTCGTACTCGGAAGCCCTTTCACAATTGCACTGCAGTTAGAAGCCTGGCACGAGCGCAGCAAGGAGCCGTATGAAACGGAACCCGCACGAGGCGCACACATGAATATTACGTGCGCAGACGGCGACGGTCGTGATGGAATGTCACGCCTTTGTGCACTTGGGCGTGTGCGTGTTTGTTAGGCCGTGGACGAGGGGAGTGGGGGGTGATACGAAAGAAAGAAAGTTCGGTGAACCGATGCGCGTCTCGACAAGGATAACACTCTAGCTCCTCGAAAATGTTCACTGCCTTTCTTGTTTGGGGGGGGGGGGGGGTTGACAAGGGGGTGCATTGCTCAGGGGCCCGGGTCGGGCCCGACTCGTAAATGTTTGTTTATAAAACGAAGTATTATGAAAAAATACAATTTCGACACTAAAAACTTATTAACATTTTCTTCATGGATAACAACTATTTATGTTGTAAATGGTCGACTTTCGGTGGGATGGGGCTAAGGTGTCCTACAATATACATTGCTCATGGGCAGGGAATTTCTCTCTGTGGCCTGCTGAGAATCAAGCCTGGCTGTCTCGGGCTGCCAGCGATAAGGCGATACAGATGTGAGTATCGAAATTTCTATCGCCACAACACGCAAATCACTGAGTTATCTTGAAATATTTTCCGTCGAGCACAGTTTACTGTGGTAGGTACTTGAGGTAGTGACGCCAATAGCGACATAGTAAAAAAAAGAGCGGGTGGGGGTTGTATTCACAAATTTGTCCCTAAATTTGTTATCAATTAGTAGTTACGTTATTAATAAGTCTTTAATTTGAGACATGTAAATGCCCCAATATATTATACACGTTACGATATTAAGAAGTAATTTTTTCTCCTATTATACATTATGTATGTCGTTATTTGCAATTTTTCATTTGTCACGTGCGTCAGCCCCACTAATACTGCTCCTTTACATCCAGTTATTTCTTTTTTCTTTTAGAAGTTTCTGGCTGCGCAGCTAGACGATATTGTTTTATTTTTTGAAAGACTGTATTAACGCCCACTACACGGCCCTTTACAAGTTCCCGCAAATGAAATATTTTAAAATAATTTTAAAAAGCTTTTTTTTTTTTTTTTTTTTTTTTTTTTTGAGAACCAAAAAATAAAGTTTACACAGTATGCGAAATGAGTTGAAATTTTTTCCAGACTAGTTTAAATGTGCGGTTTATGTTCGCACGAAGACAAACTGTGAACATATGCAATAGTTTAAGTAGGTATTATGAGTATTTTTTGATCGCTATGCAACACATTTTGGGGACTACGTAGACGGACGCGTTAGGAGAGAGAAAAAAATAAAATGTCACCTGTGGTTTATTTGGTTTAGAGGAATAAAACGATTAAACAAGCTGTATAAAAACCAAAATTTTATTATAACTAATTAAAGACGAGCTGTACACTAGCTCGTTTCCCTGAGCATTGATTTATTTTGAAAATTATTATTTCTATATTACAAACATTTAAATTTACATTTAAAGTGACTGTAAAAAATTTAAAATTCTTGGTAATCTAATACAGTTATTGCAAAAAATGGATTATTATTATCGAGTAGCTAATTAAATTCTATACAAAAAAGTCTCTTGACATTTTTAAGTACATCTGATTATTTCTCCTTAATTACAAGTTATAGCAGCCACCATTGCTTCACTCAAGTTTTATGGGGTTGATATATTTATAACCACTGAGTCAATGTTGACCCACTTGAGAGTGCTACTACGGCTACTACGGCCCCACTTGATATATTTCTGTCCACTGAGCCACTGCGGCCCCATTTGGAATCGCTCTAGCCACTTGGGTTCTGTGTCCCCACTTGATATATTCCAATGTCCATCTGGAAAAATGTAAATTTTTAACAATGAAAGAATTATATCAATAGGCCCTGCAGTTTTGATAGAGAATACTTACAGTGCGTGACAGAAACGAGCGGCCCTGGCGGTGGGGTAGATGAGGCTGGAGAATTCTTGAGGAACCCGGTCTAAGTAGTAGTTTACCTGTCACCAGACAGTAGTAAAGTTGTGCACGCAAACATTGGTCACGTGTTCTAACGTTTCCGAGGTTTTGTTGAAACGTGATATGTGTCAGTGACATTAGCAAAACGTGCTTGCATACTTGTGGATATTTTTTCTTTAGAAATTGTAACTGACCCCAACAGATTATTATCTGGGGTCACGATGGCTGAGCGATTAGCATGCTCGCCTCCCACCAAGGCGATCTGGGTTCAATCCCCGGTTGGGTCACCGGACTTTCGCAAGTGGGAATCGTGCCGGACGATTCCATTGGTGGGCGGGTTTTCTCGGGGATTTCCCGTTTACCCCACCCTTTCATTCTGGTGCCACTCCATTTTCACTTCAATCATCCTCATCGGCTCTGAAGACCTCGCCCAAATCTCTTCACTTCACCTTTCACAGATTATTATCTACACCTGGAAAAAAAACTACTCCACAGTAAAAAGGTACACTTCGATAATTGTGTTATCAGAAACACTATCCATGAATTCTATGTGCGCAAGAAGAATGTTTCAACTATTCCAAAACTGTTGCCAATCATCAAAAATGAGATAGATTTTCTACAGGGAGCAAGAACACTTCGCCTCTTAATAAGCATGGGATTTAAGTGGAGAAAGTGTAGGTGAAAGAGGAAAAATACTCGTTCAAAGAGCCAACATCGTGACTGGGCGTAATGACTACATACATAAGATAAGAAACTACTGTGAAGTTGGCAGAGAGATAGTTTACCTTTAAGAAAGTTGGGTTGATAGTAATTTGACGTTTTCCATGTGTTGGCAGCACAACTAAGAATTTGTAGTGCAAGCAAAAGCAGGCAGAATACTAATATTGTTGCACGTAGGTAGTCGGGATGGATTCCTTCCTAATGCACTACATCTGTATACCGCCGGAACTGTCACTGCAGATTACCATGGCCAGATGAACCATGTAAAATTCCAAAAATGGATTGACGGGAAATTACTACCTAACCTCCTACCTTATTCCGTTGTTGTAATGGTTAATGCACCTTACAATACTGTGGAGCTCAATAAACCTACCTCAAAATATTCCGTAAAGACATGTTATTGTGAATTAAAAACAATGGGGTAGAGTGCAATGAGAGCATGAGCAAAGTTGATCTGTACACGCTCATAGAGATGAATAAGCCGAAGCAAAAAAAAAAAAAAAAACTGTCGTTTTTGGCGCAAAGTTCTCAGACTTCCGCCTTATATGCGTGAATTAAATGCAATCTATCCAGAATTGAGTAAAATCATGATTCTAGTTAGGGACAGGAATGTCACGGGTGACTTGTCACTTACGAAAATGAAAGAAATGACTGAAACTTCACTCTCATCACTTACAAAAGAAGACTGGGCAGGATATTGTAGCCATGTTCAAAACGTCGAATACGAATACTGGCGAAAGGACGGAATTATTCCTGATGTGATAGCATAATAATTAACTTGGGCGATGACGACAGTGAAAGTGACTTGGAAAGTGAAGTGTCATCAGATGGTGCAGCATCAATTAACAACAGTGAAGATTTTGCAGACAGATAGTTGGGTGATTTCATTCAGTGAATGTTTAGTATGGTTCATTTTATTATTTCTCAGATTAAATTCATTGCCTGAATATAAAACTACAGGCCTTCGACACCATGGTTGTTTACTGTCCGACAGTCTAAATGACTTAGTGAGTAGATACGTAATATATATTTAATATGCATTTTTATCTGTTTGTGAGTCCTTGCCGATTCGATTATTTTAGCTGAATTTTAGAGATGAAATTAATTTTTACTTGCGTGTATGAAACTGCAAATTACTTTGACTAGATAATCATTTTACTGAGCGCAAGATATTACTGAGTCTATTCCCAAGTTCGTCTTTTTGTAATCATTATTGTAAAAAAACACGTTTACTTACGACATATTTGTCATTGTGTAGAAATATGAGTAAATGTTTCTTATTTGCACGATATCGTCCCCTCGACCGACGGCCTAGACACCATGCTGCATCCTCAGCTCGGCTAGTACGCATATCTTCCAGGGCAGCTCGTTTCTGTTACGCACAGTAGAAAGCAGCCAAATAGCTAATATTTACACTAATTTTAAAATTTCTCAAGGATTTTTTAAAAATTAGAACGGTTAAACGTAGTCTATGCACATCGGGAAGAATGTAGCTTTCTAACAGTGAAAGAATTTTAATAATGGGATTAGTAGTTCCAGAGATTACCTCTAACAAACATACAAACAAACAAACTTTGCATATTTTTATAATAGTATAGATAGTCCAGTTTGTACACGTTACATGTGGTAACAAAGCATATACCACTTTACTATTATTCGCTTAACTTATATTTTCGCCTAATTTTTTTAAAATGATATTTGGTTTTAATCAAGGGCATGGCGTGCTTTTTCATAATTACAAAACGCATTTAGTGGTATTTTAAATTTTTGTAGTTTCACTTCATTAGTTTGAAATTTTTTCGTAGTAATTATATGATTTCTTAATGTAAGTAAAACTCCAGATAAACATTTTAAAGATTTAAATGAGAGTCAGAAATCTTTTAAGCGTGCTGTAAGGAAACCATAAAATATTTTTTGTTTCAGAAATGGTATTTTTCCTACTGTTATGATACTCGAGGCCTCCTTATTCCTTTAAGACTCTGCGCGGGTGCCATGACTGCTCTTTGCCCGAATAGAAAGAGAGAAAATTTGTTCATAATTAGGTTTTTGTTTTTTGATGAACGTACAGGTGGGGCCGCGGTTGTTAAGAAGTGTGTATAGGATCAATAGGTTATGGCTATGGGTTCCATTCCCTGATAAACTGTTATTAGATTTCTACTTATGTTACTTAATTTGTTGGCCGTAACCTTATAAGCATTGTGGATTAAAAGCCGTGAGATTACAAAGACCAACGGAATTTAACTGAAATTAATATCCTTACAAAATTAAGAATACGCTATGTACGAGATCGCCATAACACATACAAAAAGGTCGAGTTGTTAATGTATGCTAACCAGGCGTGAATTGAATCCTTATTACGAATTAATAGGAAAACATACCTTTATATACGACTTAGAGTCTACATTGATTTCGGAGGATAGTACACACTACCGAAAGGTGAGAGTGTAACTGTGTTATGCAACGATAAATTGAGAGTTGTTTGCGGTTAATTAATAAAAGTCGCATACAAGCAAGTTGATACATGGTACATAACCAAGGAAAACGGTGTTAGGGAGAGTACATCCCTTCATACATTAGATAGTATTTGCTGCAGATGAGCATATTCGTTTAATATCATACTACCCATTCATTCAGAGTCCCAAGTAAATTGTTTTCCATACTTTTCGGAATAAATCATCCTTTAAGACCGTGTACCATTTTTAGGAAGCACGTTAAGTCATGTCAAATAAATAAATTTCGCATATATTTTTACAATGAATCAATAAATGCAATAGTTCTAAAAGACGAATCTTATGCATCACCAACAAATGTATACTTTTTTTTTACTAAATCAAAAGTAGCAAAAATTGTTCATTTTAATTATTATTTACTCAAAACTATAAGCACAGCAATTAAGGAATTTTATTGGATTAACGTTTATGGTGTTTCGAAATCTATTGTGTTTTCAGTTATGTACGATGTTAAGCAACTGCAGAAGAGGGCTCCAGGTGGGCGGAGGTGAGGTTAAGGACAATTACACAGCATCCAAAAATAAAAAAAGAATAAGTTCTGGCTTAACTACCTCCGGTTATTCATCTAGTCAAGATTAAAGGCGCCGACTAACACTTTATTTCGTGTCACCACTCCAAGTTATAAGTAAACGGCATCTCCACGTACCAGTTGATATTTCCTGCCGATGATGGGGAGAGATAAACATGACGGCGGATTCATAAAGCATGTTACAAATACGATAATTTAAGGTATTAGTTAAATATTAGGTAGATTGTAGTGTTTTTAAGTAATCCCCAGTAATCTTAAAATGTCTCCGAATGAAAACTAAAATTTTCTAAAATAATAACATAGAGTAAAAGTTTAAGACGAGACTTTTAATAGTAACATTTTCGTTTCAATTGCAAGCAGTTCGCTGAAGATGAGGTAGACCGATTTCTCGTCTTCTGCGCATGTGCCAAAGATTACCTACCCAATACCAATACAACTTTCAAAGACACATGGGCAACATAGATGAACGTGTTTGTTTATGTCAAAGTTACATGGTCAACAGTGAACAACATGTTTGTCTATGCCAAAATTTTCAATTGCTATGCTCTTTTATATGAATAAAATACTTATGACAATTTTAATTTAATCTAATTGCATAAAATAGTTAGATGAATCGCAAAAACATCTAGAAGCACTTTTTTACATAGACAGTGCTCCATTCTCAAATACCTCATCGTTTGTGACAGTAGTATTGGAAGGTGAGTAGAGTCCAGTGTAGAGACATGGAATGCGTAACTTGGTATGTGCTACTGTTCACACGGGCATACAGGTTCACGACTGTTAACTTCGTAGCAGATCAACGGAAATTGTTTTATGACTTAATGTTTTATTACAACTGTGATATTTTAATTTGGTTTCTAAAATTGAATTTTATTCACATTGACATTTGTAACATTTCCACACCACACATTCGTAAAGTAATCAGGTTCATGGCAGTGTTATTTATACATGTGGCAGGAGAATACAAACGGAGAATATAAGAAGATACTGAGCAGGGTTTTCGAAACTGCTCAGTTAGACATGAATAGCCTATACCTTATAAAGGAACCATATAACAGGGGTTGTCCCAAAGTAGTTGAGATGTTGGCAAGTTGCCAAACACCATTACGAACTAAACAGGAATGTTTTGCCTGCAAGTGATTGGCTGAGCAGGCTTGCGCTCACAGTTTAGCATGCTAGTGCGCGTGCGCCAGACAGGAGAGGCGATGGTCGCGAGTGGATCGGCGACAGTGTCGTGTCGACGTCTCCAGCAGTACCAGCCACGTCCCGCTATGACATGTACGTCGTGTCGTCTACTGGTGGCCATGTCTCTTCTGCTGCCCGCAGGTGAGTCACTCTACTAACCAGTACTTGTAGCTGCACAGAGCAGCTGTGGCTGAGCGGATAGTCAGCTCACCTCCCAAAAAGGCAAACAGGCTTCAGCTCCCGGCCGGGTTACTCCGGATTCTCACAAGGCTGAATCGTGTCAGACGATGCCATTGGTGGGCGGGTTTTCTCGGTATCTCCCGTTTTCCACACCCTTCATTCCGGTGCTGCCCCATACTCACCTCGCTTCACCCTCATCGGCTCTCAAGACCTCGATGTTGAGAGTTGCCCAAATATCTTCACTAACACTCACTTGTAGTCGCAGTCGCCTGACAGGACTTGTCTCCCTGGCAAACTGCTGGCTTTCTAGGTGGCTCATAGTCTCTAAATTCGATATTACACGATGTAGCCTGTTTACCGTTAGATGAACACTTTTAAAATATACCTGTGAAAAATATCACTTCCTCTAAGTTCATTTATTTTAAATGGCACATTGACAGGCATACACTCAATAAATTTGGTAGCGAGAGAGGGAAAGTTGTTACGGGACTTAAATGTGAAATAAAAATGTGTTAGGTAAACATTTGTGAACACTGAAATTATTTCGTTTCTTTTATGTATTTTTTCATGCATTTAAGTGTAACAATCACTTTACATGTAAAAATATTTACTTTTATAATAATCTCACAGATTCACTTGACCATCGTATGAATAAAGTTATCTACCCATGGCACTGTTAATTTTACATATGGCATGTAAACAAGTAGATCTTAAGTAGGGCTTTAAAATGTGCTCAGTTTACCTAACGTGAACATCCTACACTGTTTACCGCCCTAGCTCTCGTACAAGCTTCTAAAAGGCCCGGTGAAATAATCGGTATATTAGCTGCTATGCGATTCTGTATGGAAGGATGCTATTACACGATAGCAACCTGCGTTCTAGCATTAGACACATTCGGTGGTTGGCAGATAAGCGTTAGGTTCGTGATGAATATGAACCCCAATCGTAGAACTGCTGCTAACCAGTAATTAGCGTACACCTGTTAGATAGCTTTCATATAATAAAACAGATTCATTATATTCGTCTGTTTGAGGTATTTTGGCTGTTAGAAATTTTTAATGTAAAGTTAGAAGAATATTTTTTAATAATCATATAACGTAAAGCTGTGAAACCGTATGCAGTAGTAAATATTGTCTCCCCGTCAGAGTCTTGAACTCAACCAGAAATCAGTGATTCGAAACCTTACAATACTCTATCCACAAAGCAAGGCCTTCAAATATGTGCGCTTCTTTGTATTAGAAAAATTACTTTCTTAATTTTTTTATTATTTGCGTTATGTTTCAAATATACAGTACGCTTTCAGACAGTAATTTTAAACTGTCATTGCCAATATAATTTATCTTTGTTGTATTTTAAAGGCGTGAATGAGTTTAAGCCTCACAAACGTGTAATCCTCTTGGTTTCTGCATCAACTCGTTTTAAGTAATAGCCACGTGGAGCATCCAACTATCTGAAACTGAAGCGAGATTGACCAGCTACGAAAGCGGGTATGGAACCTGGGGTATTCTACGTGCTGGTATAACAGCTGCTATGATAGACCAAGCACTAGCTTTTACGGAATATAGTAACTTGTAGTATGGCCTTAGCAGGTCTCGTCTTGCACACACACATGTTTTCCAGCTCCGACAGCTGACAAACATTTGACCGTTTTAATTCGCAGTTCAACCGTCCCTCACGTAGATTCTCATAAGTATGCATTTTGCTGAGCAGATGGTATCAATATTATCGACTACATAGCGAACCATTTTACAATAACAACAAAAAATATACGGGAATATGTAATCGTACCAGAACTTTGAATTCCGAGTATTCTGACGGAAAAAAATGTCAAGTCCAATTATTATTATATAAATAAAATTATATGACTTTATCTTAAAATGCATAAATATTAGGGATTACAGTTTTATAATGTTATACAAACTAATTCGAAAATTATACACACAAAATTCTTCTATAAACAACTGCTGCAATTTGTAGAAGGAATTCTTTGGAAAGTGGTTGCAGAAACTATAACACTACAAGTAATTAAGGGAAAATTTCACAAAACCTTAGAGGGAAGGTGTGAAACCAATATTGACTTCTAACAAACAAGTGACGTAGGCTTCAAATGTATTATACTGAGCTTCATAAGCGATTTTGTCGTAAACATACAATATTTCAGCTGCAGAGTTAATTATTACGAAGCTAGACAATTGTTCGTAGCAATTACACGAATGTTTTTTCTGTGCTTATAACTATAAATACTAGACAGAGAGAGCGTAACGCAAAAGTTAGAGAGTTCAGGTCTATCGTTCTAGTTTTGTGTTTTAGAATACCTTATCAATGCCTGCTTTTATCTCTGTTTCACGCAGGTTCAGCTAATATGGAAGAATCAATTTCGACAGATTATCAGGTATAAAACTGTGTACGTTTACGAGCATTATTTCCAATTGTTGCTTATTGACACCAGAGATAAATGGCGAGAGGCTAACAGGGGCAGGTTTTTAATCAAATTAAGTCTGATCTTTACTTTAAGAAAGCGTTCCAGCAGTTCAGAGCAGTTAGCAAACGGCACTAACCCCATTTACTTCAAAGCAGATTCCAATATGCATCTTGCAACAGATGCAATGCAAAGTTATAGCCTATTCTTTTTTAGTATTTTAGAGAGTAGAGGGTCTTGTTTGAAATGCGTTTACCAAAATTAATCATAAGGAATAGTTATATTTTACAATCTTTACAAACTACCTTATTAATGTTTGTGATTAAATGGTTCCTTATGTACCAGTAATGCAAAACATTTCAGAAAGAGCGAGTGCACATTTAACAACAAAAAATATTATCTATACAAGTCAATGCATGTATTTTCACATCAAAACAAATTTTTGTTCCAGCCAAAAAAATGTTTGTTGGCTTAGGGTCAAAAATGTCTTAAATTGACATAAAATATTTTAAGAGGAAAAAAAACTTGAAAAGCAACTAAATAATATTTGTTAGTCTATAGGATAGTAACAATGTGTGTTAGTGGTTTAATGATTCTCAATACTATATAAATGTCCTATTGAATCAAGTTCAACAGGAAGCTAAACATGTAAAGCGGTTAAAATTTAAATACGTATTTGCACACGTTGCCCAGTATTTCAATAATAGGTATTTTAAATAAATTCCACTTTTACCACAAGTCACTGTAGATAAGTTTGCTAAGGTGTGGCACTCAGGCTCAGCATATATACCAGTAGTCACTGTACCTAAGTTTCTAAGGTGCAGTACTCAGGCTCAGCATATTAACAAGAAGTTACTGTACATAAAATTCTAAGGTGCGGCACTCAGGCACATCATATACACCAGTAGTCACTGTACGTAAGTTTTTAAGGTGCTGTATTCCGGCCCAGCATATTAACAAATAGTCACTGTTCCTATCTTTCATAGGTGTGGCACTCAGGTTCAACATATTTACCATTAGTGGATGTACCTAAGTTTCTAATGTGCAGCACTCAGGCTTATCATACATACGAGTAGTCAATGTACCTAAGTTTCTAAGATGCGGTACTCAGACATAACATATTTACCAGAAGTCACTGTACATAATTTACTAAGGTGCGGCTCTCAGGCTCAGCGTATTCGACAGTAGTCACTGTACCTAAGTTACTATTGTGAGGCACTCAGGCCCAGGATATTAACAAGTAGTCAATGTAACTAAGTTTCTAAGGTGCGGCACTTAGGCTCAGCAAATTTTTGTCAGTTGTCACTGCACCTAAGTTTTTAAGATGGGGCACTCAGGCTCATCATATTAAACAGTAGTCATTTTACCTAAGTTACTAAGGTGCGGTACCCAGGCGCAGCATATTAACAAGTAGTCACTGTACCTATGTTTCTAAGATGCGGCAGTCAGGCCCAGCATATTAACAAGTAGTCACTGTACTTATGTTTCTAAGGTCCGTCACTCAGGCTCAGTATATTTACCAGTAGTCACTGTAACTAAATTATTAAGGTGCGGCACTCAGGCTCAGCATAGTTACCAGTTGTCACTGTACTTATGTTTGTAATGTGTGGCACTCAGGCTCAGCATGTTTACCAGTAGTCACTGTATCTATGTTTCTATGGTGCGGCACTCAGGCTAAGCATATATATCAATAGTCACTGTACCTAAGTTTTTAAGGTGCGTTACTCAGGCACATCATATTAACAAATAGTCACTGTACCAAACTTTCCATGGTGAGGCACTGAGGCTCAACATATTTAACAGTAGTCGATGTACCTAAATTTCTAAGTTGCAGCACTCAGGCTCAGCATATATACAAGTAGTCACTGTAGCGAAGTTTCTAAGGTGCTGCACTCAGGATTTGCATATATACCAGTAGTCAATGTACGTAAGTTTTTATGGTGCGGTACTCAGGCCCAGCATATTAACAAATAGTCACTGTACCTAACTTTCAAAGGTGTGGCACTCAGGCACAACATATTTACCTGTAGTCGGTGTACCTAAGTTTCTAATGTGCCGCACTGAGGCTCAGCATATATACCAGTAGTCACTGTACCTTAGTTTCTAAGGTGCAGCCCTCAGGCTAAGCATATATACCAGTAGTCACTGTACCTTAGTTTCTAAGGTGCAGCCCTCAGGCTGAGCATATATACCAGTAGTAACTGTACCTATATTTTTAAGGTGCGGCACACAGGCTCACCATATATACCAGTATTCACTGTACCTATGTTTCTAAGGTGCGGCACTCAGGCTCAGTATATTTACCAGTTGCCACTGTACCTATGTTTGTAATGTGTGACACTCAAGCTCAGCATATTTACTAGCAGTTACTCTACCTAAGTTACTAAGGTGCGGCACTCAGGCTCAGCATATTTACCAGTTGCTACTGAACCTAAATTTCTAAGGTGCGGCACACAGGCTCAGCATACATACTAGTAGTCACTGTGCTTAAGTTTATATGGTGCAGCACTCAGGCTCAGCATATATACCAGTAGTTACTGTAGCGAAGTTTCTATGGTGCGGCTCTCAGGCTCAACATATTTACCAGTAGACACTCTACCTAAGTTTCTAAGGGGCGGCAATCAGGCTCAGCATATTACGAACTAGCACTGTACCTATGTTTCTAAGGTGCGGCACTCAGGCTCAGCATATTTACCAGTTGCCACTGTACCTATGTTTGTAATGTGTGACACTCAAGCTCAGCATATTTACTAGTAGTTTACTCTACCTAAGTTACTAAGGGGCGGCACTCAGGTCCAGTATATTACGAATTATCACTGTACCTACGTTTCTAAGGTGCGGCAGTCAGGCTCGGCATATATACCAGTAGTCACTGTACCTTAGTTTCTAAGGTGCAGCCCTCAGGCTAAGCATATATACCAGTAGTAACTGTACCTATATTTTTAAGTTGCGGCACTCAGGTCCGGCATATTTATATTTGCATCTTTTCCATGCTCCCATCTTTAAAAATATTATCTTAAATTGTTTAATGTTCGTAGTCAAACAAATATTTAGTTGCACCAACCAAATCTTTATTTATGGTTACCAAATATGTACAACAAAATAATTTTGCTTTAACAAAAAATATTTCACTGCCCCTATATAAAAAATTTATTTTGTTGAGCCAAAAATTTTGTTTGATTCAACAAATAATTTTTCCCAGTGCAAGGCAATAATGAATTAAGCCTTCCATTATATGGGATCCTTAGAAATTATTATGTTTTTAATAAGGTGCATATATCAGTGGAATTATTCGTGATTCAATGCAACAAACTCTTGAGTTAACGTTCGCTCCTTAAGGCGATATATCGCGATACCAGATTCCGTAAAAGCTTGTGCATGATCTGGCATAGCGGCCAGTATACGGGCTATTTTGGCACCCGTCATGGTATTTGGCACCTTCTACGGCCAGATTCCGTACCAAGTTTCGTAATTTTACACGTCCTTTTTTTCGTGGGTAGGTTCCGTACCGGCTCTCGTACCTGGCCAATCCCATTACAGTTTCAGAGCGTAGGGCGCTCACCGTGGCTACTACTTGAAACGAGTTGATGAAGAAACCGAAAGGTACTCCTCCATCTTGATTTTACATCCGTGCGGTTGAAACTTTTTCAAATATATTTAAAATACGACGACGAATAATATTTGCTATGGTAACTTTTAATTACTGTTTAAAACTGTTCTGAATACTTAAAACATTATCTACTCTATAAGAAAAGTTAACTCAAACTTTTTACGTTATCTACAGTATATAAACACGTTATCAGGTCTGTGAGCTGACAATACAGTAGTAAAGTCGCGGCGTCCGCTATTACCACGTACATTTTGGACGTGCGTTCAAAACTCCGCCGTACCCATTTTTTTTTTGGCATTAAATATTACATGCTGATATTATCACCGTACGTAAAGAAAATACTTTATTTTGCAAATGGTCAGTAATTATCGTCAAAATTAAAAATACTCACTCGTACTTTAGTGACTTCATATCATTTTCAAGAAAATAAAAGAAACTGCGCTAATATGTTATCGATTTATTTAGAATGCAAACGGTGATATAGCCATATTAAGATGTGCTAACTAGTTTTATCATATGCCTACGCAAGTTACTAACTTATAGCATTTCTACGGATGGGGTTCATATTTACTACAAACCACACACTGCGCACCCACCGAGGGTGTCAAATGCTAGTACGCAAACTACTGTCGTATCATATTAATCTTCGATGGCGGCTCATATAGCGGCTGGTGTACGGGCTCGTGCACAAGGCATTTTATAATCCTGTACATGAACCAAATAATGCTGCAGGTATCGTGCAATATCGGCTTAAGCGACGGTACTCACAAAAGGATGCCACTATTAGTGACCAAAGTTCTGAATTCGGGTTTTGATGGGATTTCCACTGCCTACAATGACTTCCAATTTAAGTATAAAAAACGAAGAACAAAATAAATGGATGAGATACACAAATGCAATAAAAATATGATAATATAAATGAGCACATATGTGGAACAAGATACAACGATCCAGTTACACAAAGAGCGAAACTGAGACAACAGAAGACAGCACAATTATGACAATACGAAAACACCAAAATCGTAAGCGAAACACACACTGCAGTAAGTCAAAATAAATATACAGAAGTACAATGATTATGCCGATTCTAGCGCAACGGCACAAGCATTAAGCGCAATTCATACTCTGTCATTTCGGTCGGTCGGTGACCATATTGGATCGTGGTGACCTCGATATTGACCCTTGGCCTTGACCCCGTACCCGTGACGTTGAATGACATTGAAACCAAATAAATTTTAAAAAATCCCAAAAAATGGTGGCCATGTGCGACCATAACAGAAAATCAAACAATCCACTTTCATACTAAAACGAAACGTCCACTCCTTGGTAACCACAAAACATAACGAAACAACAACAAAAACGAAAAGTAGATCAAAAAATTAAACAACAGTAGATGGACAGTGATCCTTCAGGCACAGAGGGATTGGGGAGTGGCGCTGTGGCGTCAGGGGCTCGGCTGCCATGTTGGATTCCGAACTTCCCACTCTGTCAATCCAATAATGCGTCCTCCATCTGTGATTCCGCCTTGTTGGTAGCCAGTATGCAGCCATATTTGTGCCCAGTACACTGCCATATTGGTAGCGAGTATGCCACGATCTTGGACTGCTATTTTGGTAAACAGTATGTCATTTCTCCATTCTATATCATTTTGTGTTGTTTTCTCATACTGTTTTTCATGCACTATCATTCCGAGGGTTTTCCCGAGTTCTCCCATTTTTCTTGCATTCTTTCCGTCATTTCTTTCTCTTTCTTTCCTTCTCTCCTTCTTTCCTGTCTTCTCTTTCTTTCTTTATCTCTCTTTATTTCCTTTCTCAACCATTCGTTTGTCAATTATTTACAGTGGCTGTCACTTACCTCTCATATTCATTCGAACCACCATATTTGTTTACATTGATTGTTACTGGCGGAAGCCATATTTGTTTTTTTGTTTGTCATTTATTTATATATTACTGGAGGCCACCATCAAGGTTCTTTCCTTCGTCATTTGTTTATATGTCACTGAAGGCCACCATGTTGTTTTTTGTGCATTTGTTTGTGTGTTACTGGAAGCCACCATCTTGGTTTATTCCGTACGTCATTTGTTTCTCACCTTTGTTTGATTAGTCGCAATTGCTCCACTGCCATATTGGTTCTGGAGTTGCCTGCTAGGAGCGCTGGTGTAGCTCTCATTCAAATTAGATCTAGGACGGTGTGTACAGACTTGCCTAGGAATGAACCACCACTAGCACTTCTTGTAGTGGTGATTCTAAGCGCCACTAGATTTCGTATGGTGAGACCATTTTAGTTTTAGTACTAGTGCGGCTTCATGAAGTTTAGTATGAATGGTTACTAAATACGAAGATACACGAGCTTGCCCAAAATTAATGACGTCAGTAGATCTCAGCCAATAGGAAGTCGCTGAAACTATGACGTCTGCTTCTTCTCGTATGAAATAAAATTGATAGGTTTGCTCCTCAAAATACACATATCATTCTTATGCTGTTCAAAAATATTATATACGGTATGCCGGGATAAAAAAAAACTCATGTAGAATTGTAAATAATGCTATTTAACTAATACATATATGCGGAATTGCTATTTCTAAGATATTGTTAGCAAACGTTTATGAAACAATGTAATTATGAGATTTTTTAAAGGGTTGTATGAGGTAAAGCATTAATTGATTTTTTGCAATACTTCACATACAGCTCCAGCGCCAAACATAAGTTATTTTATTGCTATTAGAACTAATCAGCGAATTTAAAAACCAAATACATATACGATTTTCTAAATATACTTTGCAAAGTCGTTAGTATACTTGTGTAATATGCTTAATGTTTTAGAAATGTGCTTAATTTTTTAAATGTAGACATTCTGTGAATCTTCCTATTTTTATGAATTAGTGAATATACATTTAAATAATTCATACTTAATTATGAGAACAATTAAAATGCATATAGTAATAAATAAAATTAATTAAGTTCAGCTCTATGTAGCGACTGCAACGAATTTTTACTGTTGCATGCGAATCACACCATATTTTTGCGAAGCGAATATGTAAGAAAATTACAATATATTCGTAAATGTAGTGATCCAGTTTCATTAAAATATTCTCTTAACAGGAATGTGTGAATATGAAGCCCCGTACACATTGAAAAATTTAAATCACAGTCAAATACGGGTCCTGTTACCGCCATTTTGCAGAAAATGTCCACTAGATGGTAATTTAGGGAGGTCGTTCGGTGACTAGGTTTCTCCACTTAAATATTAAGTGCCACTACAATTTAAAATAAATGAGCATACACAAAACGAGTAATCTAGTGCCGGTTTCGCTTCGGCTCTAGTACTGGTGGCGACTAGATACTTCTCTACATACCGCATTTTTCGACACATTACAAACAACAATGACTACTCATTAATGGGACTGAGCCTACGAAACGAGCCATCTAGTGACGATTTTCATGACTTTCTAGTGTTAGTGCCGACTAGATTATTCTCTGTAGTTGGCCTCTAGGAGCGCTGATTTATTTAGAACTCAAAATAGCATTTGGAATATTATTGTAGTTGTATGAATATATATAAATATAGAAATTACTATTCATTTTATATTCCCATATTTATATGTAAATAATATTATGTATAAGATAAAATAATATTTATTTATATACCTATACATATACATGGTTATTTACATATATCTATACATATTTATGTATAAATTAAATATAAAATAATTTTATATTAACATACTTCAATACCTATACCTATGAACATATACCAATTAAATGGAAAATAATTTTATATTTATGTACCTATATACCTATACTTATAAATAAATACCACGAATATTGAAAATAGTTTTATATTTACCTACTTATATACCTATACCTTTATATATACCAATTAAATTGAATATAATATTATATATATTAATCAAATCGAAACTAATGATATATTTAGATACTTATATGCGTATATATAGCCTATACCAATTCAATTGAAAACAATTTTATATAATTTTCTTATATACCTAGGCTTTTACCTTTGCATACCAATTAAATTGAAAATAATTTTATATATGCATACTTATATACCTTATTATATATTTATATAAATATTTATTAATAATTATATATTTATACAGTTATATACCTTTAAATATACATAGTTATTTACGTATACCTATACATAACTATGTATAAAATAAATTGGAATTAATTTTATATTCAAATATTTATATCTACATACTTATATATAAATTAAAAATAATTTTGTATATTCCTATCTTCAAGTAAGTAAAATCGGCTCCGCCTCCACCTCGCAAGATCGTAGTGGTAACATAGATATCTGCAAGCAAGATGTTACTCTATCCATACGCATTCATGCGGAAGATGAAGGTATTTTCCACGAATTGCGACATGGAAGCCTATTTCCGAATACAGTAAGGTGCATCATAGCAGGACCATCGGGTTGTGGCAATACATGCGTCCTACTGAGCCTGCTGGAAGAAAAAGACCTTCGCCTCAGGAACGTGTACCTTTGTTCAAAATCTCTCCAGCAACCGAAATACCATCGATATGCACGTGTGCTGCAGGCTGTGGAATGTATGGGTTATTTCCCCATCCAACAGTCGTACCTCCGAGTGAAGCATTGCGAAACTCGATATATCTCTTCGATGAGATTTCCTGCGATAAACTAACTTGCATTCAAGAATACTGCAGCATGGGTCGACACGCGGACATGAACTGTGTGTAGCTTGGCCAGACTTATTCGCGCATACCCAACAACTATTTCGCGACAAGTCAAACATGTTGTGCTGTTTCGCATGGACGATACAAATTTAAGTCATGATTACGATCATCATGTTCAAAGAAAGATATTTGTGCCTAGTGCTGGAAAGATAAATATGGATATTTGACAATCGTTAAAGACTGTCTGCTACATAAGCCAAGGTGCAGGCGTGGGTTCGAGCAGTTCATCGCTGTCTACAAAGAGGGTTCGTCTACTTGGAACAATCAAGTGATGTCATGAATACCTCCTACTTCATCGATGGGTACTGTTTACGCAGACGGTTAGACGCCACAGTTAATACTAAAGACGGAAATTGTGCATTACAGTCGGTCTGTGCGGAAGGTACACTTGCAAGATGTTCGTCTGAAGTAGAAAAATTTCAAAATAAACGACCATGAGCTGTAAATACTGATGAAAATACAACTCCTGCTACAAAGAAAAGTAAACTTGATACTGAGGATGAAGCAGGAAGGAAAGAGGACCATGTGGTGGTATTTATGGGGTAAGACATTTGGCAGGGATTAACCTACCAAAAGCATTCTCCACTCAACAACACCACGAGAAAGGAAACGCCCGAGGGCCAGGTTGCGGCGCGATTGTGCATACTTAAATGTTAGTAAAGAATAGTTAAAGGCCTAACGCAAAATTCAGTTTCTTAGAAAAAAAATTCCACTAAAAAAAAACTTACATTTGGTATGTATCAGTCAAGACTTAATTTTATGTAACTTAGGTGATAGGTATAGCTACCATATCCATTAAAAAAGATTGAAACACAAATGTAAATCAAGTGACATCATTAACTTTGATTTTTAATCAAGCTATTAATCGAAGTAATCATTAAAAAGTTTTAAGAACAATAACAAAGGCTATAACAAAAAATGTATATAATATATTACTGAGTATTGTTTTTTGTTTCACATGTTTGTTTCTTTTATATATATATATATATACATTTATTTATTTATTAGTTAAAGTAAGTATGACTTTCGCAAAAAAAATATATATTTTTTATATTTCTATAATCTTTTTACTTCGGGATCCAGTGATAAATTTAAATTGCGAGGTTAATTTATCGTTAGTGGCCTGCTAAGCCACTAACGATAACGATGCAGAGCAGTAAAAAAACACACTACATTGCCTTTCTCTTTTCTAGTCTTTCAAAGCCAAATAATTAATACTTGGTACTGTCATTCAGGAATCTTTGCAAAGAAATAAACAAAGGTACTTAAATCGTTTTCAAAATTATTTCGAAGGTCAGTACAATACGATATTTAGTAGCACAGCATGCGGAATAAAGTGAAACTAAATTGGCCTGGTGATGCATGAGTAGCATATCAGGAACACATCTCCGATTGGGAAGTTCTTGGTAACAGGAAACTAATTCATGCAGAAAGGGCGGCGAGGATAAATCCTCCACGTATGACCACGCCTTAACTCCGAAGCCACATAATTCAGGTCGTCATCTTAGGCCCATGATGTTTAACCACTTTCGCGGTAAACGAGCTGTTTTTTTCACATCAGGATGGCGAGATTACATAATGAAGGAAAGGAAGCAAGATGTCACAGTTTGTTCATATTGATGAAGAAGGAGGAAGTGACGTACCGGAAATCGTCACAGATTAAAGCGCGATTCGAGAGGACGAGTACCAATATTAATCAACATTAATCGAGTTACATTTCGCGACTTCGAAAACTTAGTTTACAAAAATTACATTTAAAGTAAAACCAAATTATAAAGGTAACAGAATTAGTTATTAATTTTCAAATACACCACATTGTACGAAATACAAATATTATAAAGAGTAAATACTCATTTTTTCGATAATGGTCAATCTTTGACATACTGGTTGGTCTAGCTAAAAAACTATTTTTATCAATAAAACTGACTTTTCAACTTCAAATTAATGTTACATTAGTAAACAAAATATTATTAAAGTCTTTAAAATCCAAAGAATATTGGTGATATTTAATACACCATACACTTATTTATCCAATGACATAGTTTACATATATATTATGAACTTTTTTACATAAAATTCAAAATCGGTTTCTAAAATATTTAATTGCTTTTCTGAACAAAACTTAAATATGCACATGAGGCAGAACAATAAAACAAAATACAATCTATACTAATATTATAAAGAGGTAGTGTTTGTAACTTTGTGTGTTTGTGTGTTTGGATGTAGGAGGTAATCTTCGAAAATACTCATCCGATTTAAAAAATTCTTTCACCAGTAGAAAGCTACGTTATCACTGAGTGTCATAGGCTATATTTTATTTTAAAAATCAATAGGGATCCCTACTAAAACTCCAATAATGTAACCCAAAGTGTAAATAAATGACCTATAAAATTCCTTACATTGCGTGCGCTGCGAAAACTATTGATGATAGAACAAAATAATGTACTACAGCTTTGCAGGACGGACATATTCGGAAAATTAAACGTGCTGTGTGCTGCGTACGGCGCCAACCTTAGAAGCTCTACTGCCATTATGGGGGGAGTTACTTTTGTGTTTGCTGGTGATTTTCGGCAGACACTCCCAGTAGTTACAAAAGGGACGCGTGCAGATATCATCAAAGTATGTCTTAAATCATCTCCCTTATGGAGTTCTATTCAACACCTAAATTTGCGAACGAATATGAGAGCCTATCTTGGTGGATACACGCATAAAGATTTCCCACAACAATTGCTCAGACTTGGAGAAGGAGTTTTTCCTTCTCTAAACTTGGGCACTAATTCTGCTGAAATCATTTTAAATGAGACATTAGGTCAGATAGTCCACAGTCTGCAGCATCTTATAGAAGCAGTAAATCCGGGCCTCGAAAATTTACTAGAAAGAGACTTTCACTGGTTGTGTTCCAGGGCAATAGTATCGCCTAGGAACGACACTGTCAATGAAATCAACAATATCATTATACAAAGACTTCCCGGCCAAGTCAAAACCTATAAGTCGATTGACACAGTCACCAATGTTGACGATGTCTTCTACTTTCCTCAAGATTTTCTAAATTCGCTTAATCCTTCTGGCTTGCCACCTCACGAACTATCATTAAAAGTCGGTACTCCTATCATGCTTTTAAGGAATATAAGCCCTCCTAACATGTGTAATGGCACAAGATTGCTCATTAAAGACTTGAAAGAAAATTTGATTGTCGCGACCATCCTCACCGGTCCAGCAGCCGGCCAGCTGGCAAACATCCCGAGGATTCCCATGATTCCCACAGATTTGCCAATATCTTTCAAACGGTTGCAATTTCCAGTAAAAACATCGTTCGCGATTACTATTAATAAGTCCCAGGGTCAAACTCTCTTTTTGGTTGGAATCGACCTACGAAAAGAGTGTTTTTCCCATGGCCAACTATATATTGGTTTATCACGAGTTGGAAGTCCCAAGAAACAGTACATTTTGCTACCAAACAATAACAGGACGTCAAACACTGTCTACAGAGAATGTCTTAGCCAATAACATATTTAATACTTCTATCTCAGATACATTGCATTGTAATATGATGTATATTAATATTACAAATTATAAAAAAGTAAAAAATATAAAAAAAGCAAAAAAACTTTAAATTATAAATTATTTAATTAATTATTCAATTATAATGTGCTTTTTTTAATGCTGTAGTAGAGTTTACCCAACCTAATTAACGCCGGGTTAAGCAGTTTTTTTTATCTTAATTGCACCCGTGCGAAGCCGGGGCGGATCGCTAGTTATATAAATAAAATCGTTAACGAACTAAGCCACAGTAACTAGTACTTAACTAGTACTTTATACTTAACCACTACGTTGATAGAAAATGGGATAACTGGAACTGAATTTCGCGGTTTTTACCGATTCCTAAATGCGGAATCTGAGTCACATACTCACACAAAAACAACAAATGAGCAAATTGGGAGGCATTGGCCACCAAGGAAGCACAATCATAAAGAAAGCATTGATGATAACTATGACAGCAGTGATAGTGTTGAATACGATGATGATTCCCTCGACGTCTCCTCATATTTCCCAACGAGTTTCCTTCGACAAATCATGCGAAGAAGGCAGGAGGCGTCGGTTATACATACTATATGTTTACTGAAGATCCCAACAAACTTGAAGACATATTTAGATATTTACTCGACAAGCAACAACGTGGGGATTACTCGAACATGAAAGAGGTGGTTTCGATAATAAGAGAAATTAAGGCTCGGGATTATATCGGTTGATGTGATGAACTACTTTCTTCTGAAAATGTGTTTACAAAATAACAATGAATTATTAATATAAGATAATGTTTTTTTTCTTTTTTCTTTGTGTATTGTACCTTTCTATCGACTTTAAAGTTTATAATTACAAAAATATGAATTTCAAATATCTAATAATTGGAGCATATAGTCAAAATCCTGCATCATGCATGTATCTATACCACTGATTGGCAAAAATATGTTTTAAAAACAGGACGGAATATTGCAAGTCTTTATGTATATAGCTATAAGTGCCGACAGCTCGCTTGATGGTGAAATCGCGAAATTATCATAGTAGTCAGTAACATAACAAGCTGGTCGACTTTTTAGAATTTTTCTCGAGTTTTTGTTTTTAGGGTCATCGGTTCAAAGCCGAGATAGGCCCAGTCTGCATTTAGTATGGGGGTGGTAGTCTGTAATGTATTATTCTTGCTGACTTTTATGCCCTGTTCCTCGAGTTTTTGTTTTCAAAGTCATTTAAGGTCATGGAGCAAATGTTGATGTAGTCTGCATCTAATATTCTGGTAGTAGCCTGTAGTATAATATGTTTGCTGACTTTTATGTATTTCCCCTCGAGTTCAGGTTTTCAAGGCCATTCAAGATCACGGGGTCAATGCCGAGGTAGTTTGCATATAATATGGTGGTAATAGTCTTCTATGTATTATGTTTGCTAACTCAAATGTATTTTTTTAGTTTTTGTTTTCAAGGTCATTCAAGGTCACAGGATCAAGGTAGATTTAGTCTGCATATAATATGGCGGTAATAGTCTGTTATGTAATATGTTTGCTGACTTTTAGGTATTTTTCTGGAGTTTTGTATTCATGGACAGTCAAGGTCATAGGGCAAGGTTGAGGTGGTCTGAATCTAATATGGCAGCAGGGTGATGTCTACCAAGATGATGGTCACCTACCACGATGGTGAATTTGGTTTGGGCTAGGGTTGACCTATGGTAATTTTAAGTATAAATATAGTAATCAAAAATAATATAGAGCAAAACCTGCTCTCCTGACCCCGGGTCACTGATTATGGTCCCCTGAATCTGACACTGGATCGCTGTTCCCTCCTTCCTGCTCCGGAAATACGGGTCATTTCTGAGGATCGTTTTAAAATATTTTTTAATGAATTTTAATGATTTTTAATAATAAATTTTTTCGGAATTTTTTAGAATTTTTTTGGGGTTCGTTGAGCGATTTTCGGAAGTTTTTTTTAGGTTTTTTAAAATAGTATTTTGGAGTCAAAGGTCCCCGGGGTAAAGGTCAAACTCCCAGGTCAAAGGTCGAGGTCATATGGTTTCAAAATGGTGGAAGGTGACGTAAAAACATGGCGGCGGGCCGGCTCCCTCGCTCCTGTGGCAGATGCCGTTGTCTCAAAGTCGTCATTTCCTTACTACTGCTGTGCTACACGAAAATAATATATAATATCTTTCGGTTGGGGATATGTCCATCCTGTCATTCTAGACTGGCATATATATATATCTTTCTCGTTCGTATTCGCCTATGTCTAACATAAAATAGTAGCGTGACATTTAATTTCATAGACGGTGTGCAAGCTAAAATTAGAATAAAGAAAAGTTAAGTTTACACCTTTTTGAGACAGAGTGAATTGATAGGGAAAACTGGAACGAGTAAGAACTCGGACAAGAAACCATTCCGACATTCATCTCGAGCGATAAAAAAAAAAAAAAAAAAAGGGCCGAACGAGTCGAGAACCCAACCCGGTTCCCCCTGAATATGGGTCTCTCCTGGTGTTGACGTGTGTGTGTGTGTGGAAATATAATCTGTGTTTATTATCCTATAAATTAAAGTCAGCTTACGTGAGAAATAAAACATGCTACTGGAGCGACAAGCCCCCCCCCCCCCCCCCCCCCCACCGGGTACTCCACTCAGCTCACCAGCAGTCAGTGCGCTAGGGCAAAGTCTAATTCAACACATGGCGTAGATCGGTTGGCCGCTTGCGTGAGCTCAGATTACGACTTTACCTCTTGTTTACATACGTAATGAGACTCGTATCTACATCTTAGGTACGCTTTTATCTTAAAAGTTTTAAATATGCCCCTCATTCTACCTGATATTAGATATCTCGGGCTCTGTGTGAGTATGTTTAATGTATGAGCGAGTGAGGAATGATATAATTTTTTTATTTTTTTTTTTTATTTTTACATCATCACAAAATATCGTTGGATTTATTGGTATCAAAACTAAATTTCGCAATAAAATTTTATACAAAAAAAACAAAGGAGGTGTTTGAGCCAGCATTAATTTGCAAAAACATTGATACACAGAATTTATTGTTGCTTGCATAACTCCAGAATCTCATGTTCTCGGTGATACACCAGCTACAATATGCTCTTATTTATTCGCGCTCGTGAAGTCATTTCCTATACATCTCGAAAAGGTTGAATGGTGGCGAATGACTGGTCATGTCGGCTTGTTTGGTAACTGAGTCAGAAGGCAAATCGCACTGATTTCGGGCGCCAATAATTTCCATCCTGCGCATACTGTACAAAATCGACTTCCAAACACATACACATGGTAGTAGGGAACTACGGCAGAGACCAACACGGCCAGAATTTCCTCGTACAGAATATGTCCTGCATCCCTCCTCTGTGCATACGAGTGTAACGATTTCTGACGATACTAATGTCGGGTGGTGTGGTCGAGGTGCTTCCATGAACATGGCAGTAACCAAGTGGACACTTTGGTTGTTTCGTCATCGTTGCTGGACGACCGTGAATTCTGATTATTGGTGAAATAGTTTTGCAAACCAAGTAGCTGAATATAGCAATATATTTCTTACGATTTTTTTTATAAAACAATAATTTGCATGCACACAAAGAATTATTTTTTTTTCAAAAACTTTTGACAGTATCATCCAAAACGTCATCGAGGTCTATGCACATCGGTCACTTGTGTTCCGGGTTGGCTTCCTTTTCTCCAGGTCATGCTTGCGAGTAAATGTCTTCGACTAGGGTAGTTTCTACAGAGTCTGACAGAGCACTCTGTTTGTGTGGTTCGTATATATAATAATAGTGTGCATCTAAAGCCTGCCTATCTGCCTGCATGTGATGTCCCAATGCCTGCATGCGATTGGCCAGCTGCAATCACGTGGCAACTCGGTGATTGGCTGGTCAATGTCCGAAAAATGTATTAATGGTGTAATGCGACTGATTATAAGTCAAGATGACATCATAGGGCTTGAATACACATATATTATAAGCAATTGGGGGGGGGGGGGGTTTGCTGAGAGACTTAGTTTGACAACGGCTAATGTGAAAGCCAGTGTACACTATCATCTAAGCCAGGTAATCCATGGCCAGTTACGTTAGAGTGTAGTGGACATCTACATCACTACCAGGATCTACTGACACAAGTGCTGCACGATCATCTATTTATGATACAGTACCATCAACTTCTTAAGCAGTGATGCCTATGGAAACTTCAATTGAGTCATCGAACTTTTCAGCTGAGGTACCTAGAATACCATTGCCAGCTTTACCTGCTTATTTAGTTCCAGCACCTAGATCTTCAACAAGTTTGTCAGAGTTTTTGCCTAAACCACTACATCGTCATCAGTGTCACTTTTATTATAAGACATTTGCTTTCGGCCGCAATGTATGGCGACATAGACTCTTTAGTACTTTAACGACCATAGAGGGAGCATTCTACCGCTCAAGCTGTGTCTCTGGGGACCAGGTCGGTCGTATGCGCCCGTCACACACTGCGTAAGTTTACGGCCGCACTGGGACCACACGACCTCTCTACAGCTACGTGTTATTTAAAGAAAAAAAGACTGTTTTGTTGTTTCAGAAATGTAAAATATGCAAAATAAAAATTTGTCCCAATAAATGATTTAATTTACTTTAGAAAATATTTGCATTTTTTATTACAAATTATTATAAATGTAAACACATTAATTTTAACTGTTGAGTAAGATTTTTAGTAAAAAAAATTAACTATATTTACAACATTGATATTCGTCACTCCCTAAGAATATTTCACACAAGCTTTGAAAGTGAGTAAAAATAGTTCTACAAAAATTGAGTTTCCTATGACAAAATAATATGTTAGTTGTTACAAATTTACGAAAATGATCAGAGCACAACGTTTGCTCAGTTTCGGTGGTATGTATGGAAACATTCCAAACAGAAATGTGGCTCATCTGCACAATCTCTGCAGAATGTCACCACCTTTTACACTTTGTTTTTTTTTTATGTTTCTCCCAGACTTTTTGTCAATCCTATGTGACTGTGAAGACCGGTACCTTGATGTTGAAGGAGAGTTTTCACATACTTATATTTCGGTGGACTTCTTCAGCAGTTCCTTCACTATTTCTTCCTTGAAGGCAGTCATGGACAATTTTTTCGTAGAACAAAAGTTATATATAATCTGCGAATTCAAAAGTGCAGTTCCAAAAATAAGCTCAACAGCCAGTTTGTAATACCATTTTACCGTCCTTCGTAAACGTGTTATATTTTGACATTTTATCTGAAATGTAAATTGACGATTTGCCTTTGTTGTAATAGAAAACCATTTTTTACCATTATTTTTTCCAAAACTTCCATTTCAGCTGTATGTTTGGTGGAAATAATTAGCACGTGGCGTTTATCTTTCCACTTCAAAACAACAACGCCCCTATCATTTTCTTTCGCAATATCTACCCCTTTTACAACTGTTTACAAACGACTTCTTTTGGATTCCCTTTTCGGTTTTTTCTCAGTGTTCCCAATAAATTAGTTTTTCTGTCCAAGACAATTAGCGAGTTGTAAGCTGCAATAATAATGATCAGTAACTATTGTTCTGCCAGCATCAATTAGGACTTCAGATAGTTTCATTATAAGTTTTGTTGGGACTGCTCCATTAGGATCCCTTTCTTTGCCACAATAGCCACTAAAATTCCATATTTATCAGTGTGCACAACACAATTTAAACAACTTGATTCCATACTTGCTGGACTTGTTTGGAATATACTGTTTGATTGCCAGTCGTCCCTTGAATGGTACCAAAGACTCGTCGATACACACTGTCTCTGATGGTGGGTAAATTTTTTGAAAATTTGCTTTCAACTTTTCAGTTAGGGGAGAAATCTTGTGTAGTCGGTCACATTCGACGTGTTCCTTGTTATCTGAAAAATGCCAGAGTCTTAGAAGATTAGATGATTTGGCAGTAAAGGTAATTTGGCACAGTAATGATAACTGCTGCGAACTGCTATTTACTAACAAGTGAGTAGCTGCTGCCTCTGAAGCAAAAAGTATTATACTTGTCGGTGAAATAGTACGAACTTCTAGCTAGTAAGGGAAGTTAGTTTGGTGATGAAAAATTGCTGCAAAATTACCTGTGTTGCAAAATCAACTAACTTTTCACTATTAGGTAAGTACTTACCTGAATATGAATCAAATTTACTTGCTTGTGCTAACTTCATAATTCACTCAGTTCGTGATAAAATAATGCATATTGTCTGGTATGGCTGTGGTCAACGAAATACAGATTAGAGTTTCACACAGCAACGGTGCTTCTCTGCGTAACATTATACCTATTCACGTCAGATAATATCGAAGGGAGAGGAGAGTTTGGTTGAACATTACCAAGATGTGCGAGTAATCTTGGATTTGATTCGGCCGAACAAAAAAAGTGACCCACTACAAAAATAAAATAATATAAACAGCGGACGTGTACCTTTTAATAGGTATCGGCCACATAGAGGGGATGATGGAGAGGCCAGTGCCAGATCCCCGGGAGCTTTGAGCCACATACAAGTTTGACCGTATATGACCGATGCAAAAATTCCACGCAATTAAGATAACAAAAATTATGCTCTATGAAAAAACAAGGACAACAAGAATGTGAACTGCGGAATGCATAAAAAACTGTAATCGACAACAGAGTTTCATACATTGAGATGCATATACATCGAATAATATTGTAAACATTTTAAGGGTGTGACGACTGTAATAAATTAATTGAATTAAAAATGATTGTAAATCAAATTGTGTTTTGTTTCATGTTTACTTTATTTGCGAAAATATAATTATAATTTGTAATGTACAGAAATAAAATTAATGTTATTAAAGAGCATTGTATAAACTACACTTGTACTATATGTACGACTATATGATTAGGAAAAAAAATTGAGATTTTATCCATTTTTACATTTTTGTAAAAAGTATAGACTTAATAAATTATGCAGGTAGTGAACGTCCCGCATCATGCGCATGCAGGTATACTGCTAATTTGAAACATAGTTTTCTAAAGAGGATGAAAATTACAAATTATCTATGCCTATAAAAATTATGAGTGTCGACAGCTCACCTGGCGGTTGAATCGACAGAGCTGGTGGATAATGACAGCTCGTCTGATGGCGACATTGATAAATTAACAACCCCCATGTGTTGAAAATATAATCCAGTACAGAGGATGCCGACAGCACCGAATATATATTAAAAACATAAACAAATGTGGCTGCCACCTAGGGGCTATATCACCAGCTCGCCTGGTAACGAACTCGGTAATTAAAACATTAGAGCAACCTATGTGTTGAAAATAAAAACAAATGACAACCGAAAAAAAAACCCAGATGCCTGCATACAATGGAATGAGTATGTGAGAGTTGGGTGGAGGTCTGCCGATTAATAACAATGATAAACATAGGTCGGGGTGGTGGAGGAACTTCCATAACTGTACATTTTTAATACTAATTTTTAATACTTTTTAACAAAATGTTTTAAATAATTGTCTAAATTGTTTGTATATTTTTACAGTTTTGTAATTTTTTTTTTAAATTTGTATAATTTTTTTGGGATCTTTTCGAATTATTTGGGTTCATGGTCATTCAAGGTCATGGGCATAGGGTCAACGTCAATGTCATGGGTCAAGATTACCCATATCCATTATGACCGCCGACCGGAAGGAGAGTATGAACGGCGCCTGGTGCTTGTGCCCCCGTGCCCTTGAACTAGAATCGCCATAATGATTCTTCTGACATACGAAAGGATAAGGAATGTATAATTATCCAGTCTGACAGCGAGCGAAACACAAACCAACAAAGAGAGCATAGGTGTGGCTGGACATCAGCAAAATTTACCTGCAAAACACAAAACAGCAAAGAAGTCACAAATTCATAAATAGATTAATAAATATAATGATCGAGTGAAATAACCAACAACACAAAACACCCGATTTACTGCAGCGTGTGTTTCGCTTGTAGCTTTGCTGTTTCCGAACTGTTATAATTTTGCCATCTTCTTTTGCTTCTGTTTCTCTCTTTGTTTAAGTGGACCGTTATCTCTTGTTCCATATATTCACTTACTTATATTATAACATTTTTATTGCATTTGTTTTTTTTTTTTTTTTCATCCACATATTTTGTTCTTCGTTTTTTGGTTACTTTGTGCCGTACCAAGTACCACAAGACAAGAATATTCAACTGAACACATACATCAGCATAACATATACTTTATTTGTTTTTTCCGTCTTGCAATGTTCATACACCATCATAATATTCGTAAACACAATGCACTTCCAAATATTCAAAACTTTTAACAACTATGTTTGCAAATTAGAAACAATTCAGTCATTTAATGAGATCAAGACTAGAATTCATCTTATGTTCATTTTAGGTACTTCACTTCGTTAACATTTAACCAGCATAGACATTAAAATACACAATATACTCTCACTATTTTTGGATACACTAAAATTAATTAAAAGGTTACACATTTTATATAGATTCTTGGGTGCTGAACCTTATCAAAATTTTACTGTCCGTTACCATCTTCAGATGAATCACACTCACAAAGAGACTTTGAAACTCTAGGCTACCATTAGCCTTATTACCTAATATCTTTGCATGGCCAGCCACAATTCATTATAATTCACAGACAAAAGTGTTAATACTATACCAATGTTTTCAAAAAGAAACCCTAGACATCAGCAATAATATTACCCACTCTGAATCAATCATAGTTTGGGGCACACCTCACAATGCATGACTCTACAATTACCAAATTAATACAACATACAATATAAATGGAAGCGCTCCAGCGCATAAAACTCTCTTTCAACTTTATGCACAATATCTTGTGCATCACCAGCTCTAATATACCATTTAAGAAATAATCATACAAATGCGTATGACTATATTTTGAAAGGTGCACATGCGTGCATGAATATCTTCCCACTTAACATAGGGATTAACACCATTACGTAAAATTCAACATTCCAAGGCCCACATTACCATACAGTTCATATTCACGTTGACCGACTATGCATAATTCCAACAACTATATTAACGGACTCCTGAATAAATAGTTTATGACGCGTCACTTGGTGTCTAAATCACCTAACAAACATATTATTCAGCATTTAATTAACAGGGGATTAGTGTTCCAGTGACATTTATCAATTTTTAGAGATCCTATACAAGTGCTTTAACATTGGTGAACGCAAGTGATTTCCAACCCTGCGGGGAACGAGGATGACACGGCGGCGTCAAATGTACCAAACTGCATAGTGGCAGCATCAGAAACGTATACTATCGAAATAAAATTTAAACTGGAACACGCGGTCTCCGGCTGGCGAAATTTAATTTCTGAACACTCAATCATGACTTTAATATTTATTCTGTCAAAAAAAAAAATTACTACGCTCGACTTCATATAATCACACTGAAAACTCCAGGTTCGTGGAGCTGGGCGACATCTAGTGCCCTTTCATAGCCAGCTCTGACCAAAACTGGAATTTCCCCGATAATAAATGCTACACAAAGCAAGAGTATAAATAACCTTAAGGCAGAGAAATAGCAAAGCATAGCAGTTAAATCACACCAGGCGTAAACTAAACGTGTGTCCATGAACTAACTAGTAAAATTGCCGAGCATTTCCTCGGATATTTTACTGAATGCCCGCAAAATTTACAAATCATGCTAGCTTGAAGTAAATACTCAATCATGCTAGCTTGAAGTAAATACTCACTGATCACGTTTATCGCGCTCAAGTCACACAGGGCACGCCCTGAACCCGAGCGTCAATTGAACAGGCATCGCCATGCCAAAAACTGGAATACGTCAAAAAATATAACTCAGTTGAGGGTTCGATAACTCACAATCCACCACACTGACGACCCAGGACCGTCGTTCCCCAGGTTGATCATCAATAGTAGACAGGTTGATGAAGGCACCATGATAGAAGTATCCAAATGGTTTGCTACTGTGAAAACCATTACATATTTTGAAATAAGGGTAATATTAAGATATTGTGTAAGGTTGGATTATAGATTGCCATTACTCGAAATTTTGAAATGTGTTTTATTTTAACTAATTACGTAACCGTCAATATGACGAACTTCAATAGACGAATACTGATAAATTGGCATTGCAAACGGAAAACTGAAAAGTGTCGATCTACAACACATTTGTGAACATGACGTTGAAAATTGCTGGATGTATGTAGAAACAACACAAGCTGTAAAATATATTGCGTCGCAAGCCTTGAAAACGGCCGTTTATGCGGGATTTGGGTCTGATTAGATGAGTCGTAGTTCATGCGTCCACCCATAGGCGACGGGCTCTTCGCGCGCAGTGATTCATTTCAGTAACGCATCACAGGTGTCGCGCGTATTGGAGGCCGTCATTGTTTACTTTATAGTATCGCAAAACCACTATTTTGAATTTGGCGGAAGATACCACAATTGGTGATAATAAGAGACGACTTAAAAAGAACAGGGATAGAAAACACATGCTTAATTCTGCATGGCGGAAAAGAAGCCAAGGGAAATCACTTTATTTGTTTATTTATTTATTTATTCGCATCTCATATACATCCAATACACTTTGGAAAGGACTTGTCTATTATTATTAGTAGTATTTGTTATACAATATGGATATTTGCACACAATTACATTAACATAAACATATATAACATATAAATAATATAATTTACACACTTCTTAATTCTAGCAGCTCTACAAACATGTTAAGACTACATTTCGTTGCAGTACTAGTTATTAAAATTCATGTACAGATATGTATTAAGTATAAATATGTAAAGTCTACAATAGCTTGAAACACAAGGTATTGCATGAAGTCTCCTTATATCAGTCTTATTCTGAATTATAGAAATTCATCTTTATGTAAGTATTCTTCTACGGAATATAAGGCCTTATTTAAAAAGTACGATTTAAGAGCTCTTTTTAATTTCTGTGAACTATTAATTGCCTTCAAATGACTGGGTAGGTTACTTATTAGTTTTGCCCCAGCATAGCATAGATTTTATGTAAATTTTGAGGTTCTGTAGGAGAATAGGTGAAGATGGTTAGGATGTCTGGTATAGGAATGGTGTACATCATTATTTTTAGTTTATTTAATGTTTTCAATGTAAAAAAAAGAATACTACGGTACATATACATGCATGGAAGAGTGAGATTTTGTTACTTAATAATAGCGGCCTACAATGGCTTCTTTTTTCCCTTATTACTTTTTAATATCACTATTTTCTTCTCTAATCTGAAAGCCTTTTTCCATTTTGTCGATTTGTCTGAAAATATGATTCCATAATTTATTATGGACTGAATTCTTGAGAAATAGTATCCGAGTATTGTATTATTATTACATTTTTTAAAGGCATGTACCGCAAAACACATTGAACTCTATTTTTTACAGAAACTATCAACATGCTCATTCCATATTAAATTACTGTCTACAATGAGCCCTAGAAATTTAGTACTATTTACTGTTTGTAACCCATCTCTTTCTATTGTGCATCTTTCATCCTGCGTTGTATGTTTATTTCTTTGCATGAAACTCATGAGCACAGAATTGCTTACATTTAATATTAATTTATTATACTGGAACCAACTGGAGAATAGCGTTATTTGAATTAGTTACCAAAATGTTTGTGTGATCCGCAAACATTATAGCTGAGCCGTTGGTTATTTGTTCTGGAAAATCATAAATGAATATTAAGAATAAAATTTGTCCCAGTATTGATACCTGTGGCACTTCTACTCGAGTAGTTCTGGTTTTGGACATAATATTTTTAATGTGATGTTTGTCATATCTTATGGAGGTGATCTGTTTTCTGTCATCAAGATTTAAACATATTATTGGTTACGCCTCTTACTCCATACTATTAAAGTTTTTGCAATAAAATATTGTGGTCAACACAAGCTAAAGCTTTTGAAAGGTCTGCAAATATACCTGTTGAGAATTGTCTTTCATCAAAAGAAGTAAATTTTTTTGTCAGTAAAACTGTAAATAGCTTGTTCTGTGGATCTGCCCTTTACAAAGCCAAACTGATGCAATGAAATAACAATGTTTTTTATTAATAATTGTGTCCGTTTACTTATTATCAATTTCTCTAGATTTTTTCAAAGGACGCAAGAAGGGCAATAGGCCTATGGTTATCCATCAATGCCTTGTTACCTTTTTTATGCATTGGTACTACTTTTGAATATTTGAGTATCAAAAAAAAATTCCCTGAGCAAGACATTCATTGAAAATGTAAGTCAAAGGCAGTTTTATTAAATAAGAACACTTTTTTTTACCAGAGTCGTAGGTACCTCACCTATTCCACAGGAACTTTTACTTTTGAAATTTTAAATTACATTTATGTTGTATTCTTCATAGATAGGCGTTAAAAACAGAGTGGTGAAAGCAAAAAGAGGCAAGTATAAATAATATTTTAATAACATAAATATTCGGTTCCTTTTGATAATTTTCGAAATTGATTAAAGGTATCTGAGTACTGTTGCTTATACCTGATTAATAATACTTTAAGCGGTTTTAATTCTATGCAAATGCAGTAGTATTCCTAAGTAAAAAGAAATAAATTATCGTTCAGAGCTTATAACTGAAATATTCCGAAATGGTTGTACCATTAAAAGACAAAATGTAATAAAATTATACCTATTAGAAACTATGCTTATAAGCAGTATTTAATTTTTTTCTTGACTGCATACGTGGATGCGACGAATTGCTAGTCACAATTATTTGATGTATAAATATAATTTTTGGTGGTTGTGCATTTAGGTTATAGTTTTCAAACACCTTTATTGAAACAAGTGTAAAACAACAGTGGTAATGTGACTACTGCATTTAAAACTAATATTACTGGCTCGCGGTGTGTATGTGTATGTATGTGGCCTATGTATATCTAGTGACAACACTGATAAATACAGTTATTTGTCATCCAATTTCTAACTAAATTCTTCGTTAGTTGACTAAGCTTTAATAGTGATTTCTGTCCTAATGAAAGCTGAACAAATAAAATCAAACTGACCGAGCAAGTAGTAATAGTAGTAAACACTGAACTATCATTCTGCAGGGCCGGGGTTTGAATCCCTGTCCGGGCATCCTCATTGCAGCTTTCCGTGGTTTCCTGACATAACTCCAGGCAAATGCCGAGATGGTTCGTTACTACAAGCAATTGCCGGTTCCTTTTTCAGTTCCCTTGGACTATGTTGTAGTCAGGGGCTACGTTAGCGTAGCGGCTATAGTTCTCGCCGCCTTCCAAAGCTTTCCAGTTTCGATTTCCGGCCGGGTTACACTAGAATTTTTACATGTCAAAAACGCGGCAGAAGTTACCTTGGGTGGGCGGGGTTGGCTTTTCTCGGTGCTGTACTCTCGTTCCACACGTATATGTTTTCCATCACTGTTTCATCTTCACCTCACTTCACCCTGATCTGCTGTTAAAGTGCCTTATATATATATATATATATATATATATATATATATGTGTATATATATATATATATATATATATATATATATATATATATATATATATATATATATATATATATATATATACACACACCCTGTAGTTAATGACCTTGCGTTAGAGGACTGTGAAGCCATAAAAAATTGCAGTTAAAGAAATTTTATGGCAGGCGATTCTACTTTTTGGTTCCCATTAGCGTAAAATCACCCTCTTTACTTCTGTACTTAGCTACTTGGATTTTGTGCACACTGTTTCGGACAATAGATAAGAGAAACTACTTTTATAAGTCTAGACAGATTTAGATCTGCATTAGCTCTCATGTATCCATAGAGAACTATGGCAAAGTGTTTTGAAGCTGACATAATAGAGATGATTTTTATCTCCAATTATAACTGGAATACTTTTGAAATCTTATGTAACTAATTCAGGACCGTTTACATTGGGAACACAGTTTAGGATGAGAGAAGTTGTCAGTAAAGTGTATTTATAAAAAATCAGATGCCACAATTAGTTGATGCTATACCGGAATCACATTCCAGCAGTACTAATTTTTCATGTGGTGAAAGATACAGAGCAGAGGTATTGAGCAGAATTCATTAACTGTCAATTTTACTTGCGGGGTCACTCCCGGATTTTCGCATGTAGGAATTGTGCCTGGACGATGTAGTAGGTCGACGGGTTTTCTCGGAGATCTTCGGTTTCCCCTCTTCCGCGTCATTGCATTCCAAGGCGCTTCTTTGTATCTGCCTCATTCATCTCTCATCGGCTCTAAAGACCTTAGCTTAGATGTTAAGAGCCGTCCAAACTTCTTATTAACTTATTCTGTAATATTAACGTAATTATTCATGACACCAGCGACTCATTTGCAATGTCAGAATTTAATATGATCAAGTTTTATTTAATAACAGAGATATAATTCACTAGAAGGGGTGTGACGTCATAACAGTTTGTTCAACATGGTACAATGTTTTGTTAAAGTCACGTGACAGATTCCGAACACACCATTAGCTCCCTGGAGCGTGAAGCCACGAAGGTGCGTCCAACAAGTTCGCCACTGCGCAATCTTCCTAAAGTCACGTGACCCATTTTGAACACACCCGTTCTAACAGTCTCTTATAGCAGACGCCGCCTCTATAAATTATATCTCTATGGGTATAATATACCTCAATGATTATATAACATATTGTGAAGTCCGTGTTGTATGCTCTAACATTTATTTGTTTATGAGCACCGTTTTATTTGGATTTGTAGCTAACAAAGGAAAAATTAAATAACTTTTAGGAATATCCCGCTGTTATGGGAGATTCAGAGACCGCTGCGACCCGAATTTTCATATAAGAGTTCGCCAGTGTTTTCACTTACATATTTGGTCCTTGAAGACAGGTATTTGTGTACAAATTGCCATGGATACAGTCTAGGAAGAGATCCTAAAATATTATCACTGAAATCGCGTGTTAGCTAATCTTGTTTTCGATAGCGACGTTTGTATGGGCTAATAACGCAAATTGTAAAATAATGACTTTTCGTTTGATTAGACCTCCGAATATCCAAGATATCCAGAAGTCAACATAGCGAAACAAAATTTGGAGACTTAATAAATGTTTTAGTAACATTTTTGCCATCCAAGTCATAGTTTGGGACAATAACGTAGTTTTATGTCCGTGACCGCAAAACAGACAACCATACAGTGGCCGCGGTATAAAGTTTCTTTATGCATCTGAAGCTGACCGCGCTGACAGAATATTATTTTGAAACTCAGTTTAAGACTTTTGAACTAAAATTAATTATTTTAATTTACTGACTTTTACGATAAGTCTAAGAATATTTTCATTGGCAGGATTAACATTTTCAAGTACATTTTATCACGTTATCGTGTCTTACAACCATGTTATACTAGCATTCTGTACCAGTTGTTTAGTTTGAACATGTGTGTTAAAAGCGGGATTAATCAGACGATAGGATTACTTAGGTAACAATTTGAGAGGAGTGAAGTAAGGAGTATGCGTATAAAAGCGACAATTGCCAAATATATGTTTTACTGAAAGAAATCATTCACATACAAAAATATTTTACCTTAAACTGCCCCTGAATAATGTTGAAAAATATTATGTAATTTTAGTAGCAGCTAAATGCATAATTAACGACTGAAATTGTCATTAATTTTATATTCAGCTTGCGATCTTAAGAGTTAAGTTATAGCTAGCCCCAACTATGTACTGTAACCAGTATAAACATTTCACATAATAGGATTGCATCAAACTTTTAACTTGAACTGGAGTGTAATTAAGTAGAAAGGAACAGAAAATTTCGAAACAAAAACTGTGATATTATAGCATTAATACTCTAAATTTACAAATAACTAACCTACAACGAAAAATTGGTTAGTCAAAAAATAAAATGTTCGTCATGCACTCCTGCTTTCCTACATGTTAGATATCCTAGATGTGACTTCCTACTAAGAAGTCTATTTTGATTAAAAACTTACTCTAACATTAGGTTTTCCAATAGCCTATTTGATAAGGCAGGTGGTTTAAAATTTGTCATAGAGGAAATCTGGAAAACATAAGTAAATGGAATTTATTATTTTATTTGGCGAGAAACCAGGGTTGGTAGAGTGGAATTGGTCTCCCACCTTTGGGGTTACAATTTAGATTTCCAGCTTCTTGCGGGCGTGGATTTATCAGACGGATGAGTGTGGTGGACAATTATGTGACGTATTAGTATTTGAACCTCCACTTATTTGTGGCAATCCGCAGAGTAGTGACAATGCCGCACCAAACCCTGAGCAGGATACATGGCAACAAGACTGTGTACAACAACAGCGGAGGACTGACCGCTACAGAATGCGAGAGTGATGGTGATGTATGCTTTCAGGGACACTGGGTCAAGGCACACTGTTGGAGACGCTGTTCATGGGCAACGTGACCAGTAATGCCACGCTCAGCGACTGTCCCTGGAGACGAGGCAACGACAATGACGTCTGTCCAGATCCTGACGTCTTCTACTACCTCTACACCAGGTACTGTCTAGTTATCACCTCGTGTTTCTGCCACCTCTGCACCAGCCACCATCTCCATCTCTTGTGCTAACGTTTACTCGTCTACGCGAGATACAGTCTCTCTTGCTGATGTCGCTTGATTTCGTAAAATTGGCTAGACAGGTATTTTAACTTTTTTTGAGAGCAGATATATCGGTGTTATACAGTCAACAGACAAGCACCCCATCACTGCGATACAAGGATAGACTGCAGTAAGACCACAATCGTGACATATATGTAAAGGATCGCAAAAAAACGTTCGTGATGCCTCTTTTTACGCGTTCCCCTCTGCTAATGCGTACCATACATTCGGCACACCTGAGTTAATGTTCATGCCACATTTCAGAGATGACTGTAGCCACGGATAATGCTCGCGCGGGGAAATGCACATTACACACGGCACTAGTTAATTAGCGGTTTGACGCCAGTCATTCATTTGGGAGGTCATGAGCTCGGGTCCTACCGGCCGACCTGGGAGTCCTTTCATCCAGATTTCTTTCCCTTGCCAGTTCAGGTGACGGACCATGCAGGTGCCCAGAATTAAATTTCCCTAGCCGTATCCGTTATATCAGGTATACCTTGTGAAATATACTACAGTTGTAACTAAGCCGTTATAGATCGCCATGTTTTATAACTATTCCATGTAAAATAATCACTGTCGAAAACAATAATTTAAAAAATCCCTTCATATATACGCTACAGTACAAGATGCAATGCAGACTCTCAGATATTTTGGCAGCAAAGAACTAAATTATCTCTCCAACTTGTATATTGTGCGCATGATGTTTAAACGTAGGGCCACTGAAGTTAGTGTTTCATTTTTTTAACTCATTACAGCAGATATTTGTTTATTAGTAACACATTCAAAAACCCAACAACTCCATGTTCTCACTCATAATTGAAGTTAAGTGAAGATATTTGGAAATCTCTTTACATCGAGTTATTGAGAGCCGATAAGGGTGATTGAGGTGAGTATATAGCAGCACCGTAATGAAAAGGGGGAGGGGGAACGGGAGATCCCCGAGAAAACCTGCTGACCAATGGCATATTATGGCACGATTCCCACGTGCGAAAATCCAGAGTGACCTGGCTGGGGATTGAACCCTGATTTTCAAAGTGGGAGGCGAGCAGGCTAACCGCTCAGCCACCGTGTCCCCATAATTAAAGCGATGAAGCCCATGTCAATGTTAAGATCACGTATGAAAGATTGATAGTATAAAATGAGAAGGAAATAAGAACCTAAGCAAGGCTTGTAAAAATGCTCAAACGTTATAAAAAGATACAATGTGAAAAGGGAATTTGATCCTAAGCAGCATTTTAAAAAGTGCTGAAGTGAATTTGAACCACCTGTATTTTCCTGTTCCGACAATAGAAACCTATGCAATCTGTTTACCCGTGGTGCAATGTGCAATTAAACAAATAACACCGCTATTTGCTCCTTCTCTTTCTAAGAGGGCCATACGCATGTGGTACGAAGTTGTGCTAAGTGAGTGGGAAGCGAGAAGGTGCTTAAATTATTGGGTGCCACGTATGATTTGCAAATGGTAAACAGAAGTTATGAACATTACCACGGAATAATTACGGCCCCTTCTCCCGCGAACTCAAGCCTCTCACGCCAGCGAAATGGCGCCACTGACGGGAAACATGGAGCAATGCTGTTCGCCTATTAGAACCAGGTAAAATACGACCAGGCAGCCACCCAAACAATAGGAGATTTTCCCAGCATGCAGTATAAATCAGTAGAAAGATCATCTTCTAGAGCCTTGCACAGCTACAGCGAATCAGTGCCTGGTAAACTACTTACCCAAAAGCAGCCCACCCAATATCAGATGTTTCCCAACACATAGTAGCCAATTAGACAAAAGGTCATCTTCCACAGTCTTGCAGAGCTAATCAGCGCCTAGTAAACTACTTACCAGAAGACAGCCCACCCAATAGGAGATGTTTCCCAACAAGCCAATTAGACAAAAGGTCGTCTTCCACAGTCTTGCAGAGCTAATCAGCGCCTGGTAAACTTTTTGCCCAAAGGCAGCCCACCCAATATCAGATGTTTCCCAACACATAGTAGCCAATTAGACAAAAGGTAGTCTTCCACAGCCTTGCAGAGCTAATTAGCATCTGGTAATCTACTTGCTAGAAGGCAGCCCACCCAATATTAGATTTTTCCGAACACATAATAGTCAATTAGACGAAAGGTCATCTTCCACAGTCTTGTAGAGCGAATCGGAGCCTGGTAAACTACTTGCCATAAGGCAACCCACTCAATAGGAGATGTTTCCCAACACATAATAGCCAATTAGACAGAAGGTTGTCTTCCACAGCCTTGCAGAGCTAATTACCTCGTCACTTTACTTCTGTACCGTGGTGTTACATTGTGTAGGGTTAGAAAGATTGCTCCAAAAATGTAGCAGCAAACCTTATATAACACTTTATTACTTCTATAGATTTCATGGGATTTAGATCCTAATTGTTCTTGTAGCATAAATAAGAAATAGATAACTAATTCGGTATTTATTTATAGTTGTTTACCAGTTTACCAATTTTTACACCTAAAGGTTGTCCTGCTTTGCATTTATTGGAATAGAATCAGCAATTGTTCGAAAATCTTACATATTATGACGAGAACAGAAACACAGAGTTAGTATTTCAGGTTATTTAGTCTGCAGAACAATCTCTACATTATTTAATTGGAGTTATTGCTGCAGTTGGTTATTTTTTAACCGACAAATTTAAATGAACAAATATCGTAAGCTTTCGATAGTTGGAAATGTATGTTAATACAGTTTTTCCCCATTACATTTGATTGTTGTATAAAGATAGATTTTAAAAATAGAATTGAGTATTCCTAACCACAAACTGAATTATTTTTACATTTCTATGCGTTCAAGGACGAGAGCGCAAGTCCCGATATGCTTGTCGCGGCGCTAGCGGCACGCAATTGTAAATCTCCACGCACTCTCGGGTTATCGCCGTCCTCTCGCCGGAGCGGGAATGGGCGAGGTGAGAATGTACCAAAATTTTCAAAACACATGTAGATTGCTAAAGGTTCGAGACTCTATGTTCGATGTTTTAGCATCGCTGATATTTATCGACCATCAATGGTTTTCAATTGATGTGACATTGATGTCAAACCTCAATGCGTTAGTATCGATATGCCAATTCTACTAATTAACAACAAGAACGAATGAAATTCTACAACCTGGGCATGCACGGGGGATGAGGGTTTCAGCGTAGAGCAGCAACTAAAGGAGAAAGAAAAGTTAAAGGTTTCTACGGGCGGTAAACTGTCATCACGCCTCCACCTCGCTAAAACTCGAATCTACGTCACTCCACCGGCAAACGTTTAAAGAAGCAGCGTCTTTCATTCTTTCTGTACTTAAAAAATTGTTGTGATAATTAGCTGCAATTCGTTTTAGGGTTAATGGAATATATCATATATTATTACTTCCGAGGTGATGGTATAATATAAAATAACGCAAAAAGTAGCACTAATTAATGAGTCTTTACCTTACTTCCCGTTGGAAATGTATTATGAGATCACTTTCTTGTCGGTGTGTGTGTCTGAACGTGTAAACCTCCCCCTTTCTTTCAACTTTTGAATGTACGAACATAATTTCACCAAACTAAGTACATATAGGTCTATGGTAGGTACTTAGTAAGGTCATCGGATTTTTATAGTTTTCGACTACCCTGGTGCTTACTTTCAAAATGGCAGCCATTTTAAAATTTAGTGTGATATATCTCGGAAACCATTGAACCGATTAAAATCAAATTTTCTTCTTTGAAAGTGTTTCAAGTACACATTGCATTTAGAAATAAGATGTTAAATAAACTTTGCTGATGGATCGCCATTTTGTAAGATAGCATGAAATGAAAAAATATAGCTTTTATGTTATATTTCTAAAACTTCTCAACCAATTCTCGCCAAATTTGCCAAGTAATAAATACTATCGCAGGCCATGTAAATTTACGTAACTATAATTGATAAGATATTTATTTTGAAAATGGTGTTCATGCAAATATTTTATACTTTTTTGGTATATCTAATATACCATTCGACCAGTATATAACTAATTTTGTTCGCTTAATGTATCTTTTACAATCATCATATATGCCAACACACAGCCATTTTTAAATGCTGTTTTGTAATTTAGTACTATATGAAATAACAAATTTTCCAAGTAATATCTCGGGAAACAATTGACCGATTACTACAAAATTTGGCAAATAAGTATAACTGTGGCAGGTAATATAAATGGGTACGTTTTAAGAAGTTAAGACACTTATTTTCAAATTGTAGGCTATAGCCATTTTTAATTAGTATGGCATATCGTAGAAACAATGTAATCTATTACAAATTAACTTATTATGTTGGCTGTATATACTACAACTATAAAATAAGTCCATGGAACCTTTTTTCCCGCCATGTTGTAAAATAGTACCATACGAATGAATAAAGTTTTTAAGCCATATCACGGGAAGTAGTCTACCGATTCCTACTAAATTTGGAAAACAAGTACATGACAATCACCCAACCTGCTAATGCAAAACATATTATTCCTCTAAATTTTAAATCGTTACATGAAGATTCGTTGTTTTTGGCCATATCTAGTTAACCAATCAACCGCTTCCCACCCAATTTTACGCAGAAGTAGTGTTATAGTAGGTTACGTAAACTATCATATTTTAGTTGCGGCTGACCTTTTTGTAATGGCGTTAATATAAGTAACTTAAGTTAGCATTATATATATACATTAAACAATTCAATATAATTCGTCCAAATTTAGTGCACTAAAAGTATTCATTAGAAGCATCAATTATAGATACAGAGCTCCTCTTCTGCCGGCCTTTTAGCAAAATAATGCCAGATGAAAAAAATTTTCATTTTCCATTTTCCGGAAAAATTCGACTAATTTCCAACACATTTTTCACACCAGTAGTGCTACCGAAGGGCATGTAAACTTGCATAATTTAAGGGGAGTAATACGTTAATATTCAAAATGGTGGCTATAAAATATTTTGATAAGTTCACATCTATATTAAACTATTCAACGAAATTCGACTTAACTTTCTATATTGACAGTATCTATTAGAAGCATTGTATTCCGAAACTTTTTTTTTTTTCATAAAATAATGCCAAATAATAAAACAATGATTTTACTCCATATCTCAAAGACTAACAAACCGAATACCACGAAATTCTTCATACAAATAGCACTACGATGGGCTGCGTAATCTTATGTGTTTTAAGTAGCTGAGATGCTTACTTTCAAAACGACGACCTTGTAAATATTTCAGGATACTATGGTTTTACTGATGGCATTGTTGCTAGTCCAGAAAATTTTTGGGTCAACACAACTAGTCCTGTTATGGTTAACTTCGGGCACCAGGAAATTTGGCATGCCATTTATTGCACACTGATGGAATATTGATGGAAATGAAACTAATGGTTGAGAGTAGGTGAACTGCTAATAGGCCATAAATGGCTTACCAACTGTATTCCGACAATGGCAGTACATAACCTATTCTTATTGCTGATGTAAGTATGATGGCTGTGAAGTTGTATATCGATAGACCTTTACTGGTGCAATTTACCTTATTATGGGAATTTTTATGGCTCCAACGCTTCGCAATCATCTTCTTCAAACTACACACATGTATATGTACATCATATGATACAATGAGTAGATTATTTGTAAATAAAGAGTAATGGAAATATCTATGGGAAAATGCTGTAAATATAGTATTAAGTGTGGCTTCGTGGCTGTTATTGAATTATTTCACATATGTGATGTTTTACATGCACGAGTGCATATAATTAAAATGAGAAGTTAAAAAGTAATACACAACCAAATTTAGAAAATTAACATTCAATGGTTTTTGTTGTTTCACATCACTAAAATATTAATTTATACTGACTGCATTTGAAAACGCATGACTATCCAGGGTAATATATACGGCAAAACATTGCATTAAAATCAAGTTTTTGGGTTAATATTGCGATTTAGGTAGAAATGTTTCTATAAATGACAGTTTATTTTATGTGCATCTTTTAAAAACTGATTTGTTCGCATGGTAAATATTAAGGCTGTGGAATAAATAGTATAATTTTTATTACACAAGTGTTTGTTAATAATCCTTGTCCAAATATATTTTTAATTAATTCATCTTGATATAAGAATACACCGAGGAGTATTGGTTAGCATGCTGGGCTGTCACTGAAAGGGGTCAAGTTTGTGCCCCCTCGACTTCTCCGGTAGGTGTAAGATTTCCATGTCATATAAGGTGTTTAATAGTGAATGAAACGAAATTTAAAAACTAAGAAAAGTCGAGAGTTATTGTAAAAGTAATTATTTTTGGAGATATTGTTTGGCATATGGCAGAAGCACTGCTAGCCATCAGTAGGCCATCTGGTGGATGTGAAGTGGTACATCGTTGGGTCATTGCTGTTGTAAGGACATGGGCCATATGTGTGTCATTTGTGTTCCCCATACCTGGGCCAGTTATGGGCATAGTATGGCTAGTAAGTGGTGCCACTTCAGGACCAGCAATGATGCCGGGTGCATGCCAGACGTTGGCCAACTTGATGACGGCCTGTCATCCGACTGTAAATCATAAATTGGTCATATGTGTTTTGCTACATGGGGAGGTTTTCTGGGTTCGAGTCCCGCATAAGATATGTGTGCATTTGTAGTTGTGTCACTACTGTTGTATATGTTCCTGGATTCATCTCCAATGATATTGCTGTCTACGTAACTTCAAGGCTTACTTTCTATCTATACTTTAAAGCACTTCATTACAAATTATTTGCATCCATGTGGAGGAAAGTAGGCTCATCAGTTATATCAGCAACTTTTGTGGTCTCTCCCCTCGCTATTGCCAACGTACAAATTTAGTTTAAATTATTCAAATTGCCTTACTATTGTGTCATATATGTTTCGGGTATTCTTTCATAGCTCAGCGTGTTTGACGGTTAAGTGATTCCCAAGTAACGACGTAGGAGATTTATTACGTCGGGTAAGCGCTATTATCATAAATTGCTGCAACTGAAGAAAAGCTAGTTTGGTTAAAAACGATTTAATGGTTTCAGAGTTATGAAAGAGTGTACAGAAGTGAAAGATGAGACAGTGTTGAAAATAATTATACAGTATGGCGATAAAGTATAAAAATAACGAGTGCTACGTAAATTCTCTAATTGTACCGAGCGTGGCGAAATATTCTGCGGATGCGTTCAGAAGTTAAGAAGTTTTTATAGAGGTTAAGAAGTTTCTTTAGATGTTAAAAAGTTTTCCTAGAATTTTTACGGTTAAATGAGCACTTTTGAAAGCCTTATTTATGCAAATTCAATTTTACATGATAAGGTTTATAAAGCAAGATGAGCTGACTTCAGCGGCCATGAATTTAAACATTATACGGACAGCACGACGCCAAGTGTTGTAAACTATTTTTGTTAATACGATATATTTTAGCTAGAAGCTGGCACTATTTAGAAAGGGCACAGGTATGGGTGGGGATGATAAGAAAGCGTATCCACCTGTGGCTCGCAACGTACAAATTAAATGTAGCTATAGGCAATGATATTTTTTAAATGCTGGTTTCAAAAGAGCTGATTTTGTCGTGTACAGTCTCTAAGGTGGATAAGTACTGTAAGTGCGTAAACAAAATACGAAGTCCCGTGTACAAGGGACTGTGCTACGCTTCATCAGCTAAGTGTAAACATGCCAGATGAGCAGACAACAAAGTTTCAGTCTGGACCAGTTGTGTGTCTTTAGTGTCCTCACACATTGTGATCTGCTGAGAAAAGTCCGAGGCACGGCCACAGCGTGGTCCTCGCCCATACAATATGTTCTTGAGCTGTATAGCCGTTCACTAGCAGGATACATTTTCCAGCATACGGAGATCGACCTAACTGCCGCTACGAGTACATTCTCGATATATCGAAGACCAGGGAGGATATCCAGTGCGGCCATTTGTTTCCCGAAGTACTGATATGTTAGTGTTGTTGCAGCGAGCAGCCGACGAAGAGGAAGACAGTGAACACGAAGGAGAAAGACTGGCTGAGGACGGCCGGATGGAACCCCCAGCACGAGAATGTGGTCATATTCCATGGCTACAACGGCGGAGATGACAGCCTTCACGTGCAGATCATGAGGAACGGTGAGAATCATTACCAACCCTCAAAATAGTGCAGAGAGTGTACATGCACAGTACCTACTTCCGAGTCGCAATAGTCAATATACTCATTGTCAAAACAATGCGACTTGTAACACATTCTTTACATTCATACAAACTTTGAAATATTAGTTAAGTCCCATTAATCAAATTTTATTAGATCTAAGTTATACACAAATAATGAATGAGTTGATTGAGAAACCAAACGTATGTAAACATCCTCGCTAATAATTTCATTTTGACAGTTATGCTTGTATTTCTTGGGTAAATGACAAGGAAGTGCACATTTGAAATTTGTTTATAAAATTTTCTGAAATAAGTGTTTAAATAAAGAAACATTCACTGCCAGTTACTGCCAATTTTGGAAATTAAAAGTCTTTATTGCAGTGTTTGCACGTTGCAGCATATCGGTAGAAGAGTGATAGCTGAACAGTATTGCCATTGGATTTCACGTCATCATCAACCAATGGCACGAAAATGTTCTGATTATGTATTACATTTCTATTTGTTGCGGGAACAATCCATATGTAGTTAAAAATTTTTGATGAAGAAACAGTCTCTCTTGCAGTAGTAATGCTCTGACGCACAAACAATTTGTATAGTTGAAAATAAAACCACAGGCAGCACTGAAACACATTTCTAATCGTATTACTTCTTAAAATAAAATTACTTGGATGGAATTAACAACACATTTGTGTGATCTCTGTATAGCTACAGTATATGAGGGTAAACCTACAGAAATTTGGCTCGGAAAAACATATTTTTCTCTCAGCGTAGTAATTTTGGCTTGTAATTAATGAAAGCACTGGATTGTCTTCACTTCTAATTCAAAAATTATAATTTGGAATTTCTAATCACTCAAACTAACTCTTTTTGTTCTATATATTTTATCAAAGAATTTACGTATAAAAAGTACTTTAATAATGATTAGCATTTAAGAGTGCCTCACTATGCTTCTAGATTTCATCTACGGTAAGTGTTTGACAAGTGAGAGGGAAAAAAGACAGCAAATCAAACGAAGTGTATCCCAGATGAGACATCAAGCTGATTGGAAAACAATTAACTAAAAACAATATTTTTACAACGAAATTGATAACACGTAATAATGAACCAAACAGATTAAATATTAGAGACAGAAATATTTCAAGCTTGAGAGTTGTTCCAGCTAGCTGGCTACACTGGTGAAGAGATGATTCGCGGTAATATCTACATTGAAGTAAGCTACTTCAACTTTGAGTAACTTATTTGTAGTGGTTTACACTGATTAGGTGAAGGAAATACGTTAAGGAACAAAATCCACGCAGACTTTAATGGTACTTATTAAAAAACACTCATTCATAAAGCTTTTTATTTGTCGACATAAAAATTGTAATTTTTGGTATGAACGAAGCCTAGTAAATTAGTACTGATAGTGGAAACGGCGGTTTGTAAGTCGGCAACCAATGTTCAAACACGCGAACATGGGGCTTTCAAGTTTCCTCTTGTACTCAAATGATTAGTGAATTAATCACATGAATATATATACATTTTCTGAATTACCTTGAGGGAACGGTTGTAATTGTGGAATTCATTTTTTCTTCCTGAATAAGAATTGAAAGAAAGCTGTGAACCCGCATAGTCTGTTTCTCATACATGAAAATACAAAATGATATTCACATGTTGTGCACCGATTCTAACCACGAAGTTTATATAATTGGTGAAAATTCAAAACGTTCCTCAGTATGAGAAAATTAATAGCATACGCGTATTCAAGAAGTACGAACGAGAGCGTTTTCCCCCATAAACACATGGTAGCTTTCCTTTATTTATAAGGTAAGTGTGAAATTGAAATTTAATGTTCCCAGATTTGTGTAGTAGCCTTCCAGTGTTTGCAACTTAATATCTGGCCAATTTCCCTTGCTTGTTGCTGTTAAAAAATGGCCTTCGATTTTAAGAAGTTTGCTTAAATAATTTTACAGTTTCCCTAAGGGACTGCACAAACATGGGCTTGGAACATGAGTGGAAAACAGTTTGCAAAGTAACAGCCCTAGCACAACCTCTAGGGCAATATATCACTGCGGTGCCTTCCAAGCACACACGTTACCAGAAATGCTCGGTGGACGATGGAATGTGTATCCGAGGCAGTGCTCTGCACTATACAATTATTACCAGTTTTTCTTCAGGAATTTTCTTTATACGCGCTTGTAAAAAATTACGTAAATATACATAAAATTATTGTATAAGTTTGCACCGTACATTCTATTAGCAGATTACTGATTTCGTTTATATAATAATATTTGTACTTTCTTTCTGAAGTAATTATACTGAACAAATCTAAGAAATCAAAGAAATCTAAGAAACAAACAAATCTAAGAAATTAATATTCTGTACCGGCAGAGCGTGAAAACGAACAAAGAGATTATATAACACATCTTGCCCACGTAGCTACATATTCTCACCTACAGAGAAAGTCAACATTTCAGTTATTCGTCTTGTTGCTAGTGTGGAAGTGTTGTTGTTGTGTGTTAGACAATTTGTGTCCATTTTTAGTTTCTACAAATATGATTAAGTGGCGTGAATGCCCAGATTGTCACAGGAGCCATAATTTTCTTATTGTAGTGGAGACGAACGCTCCGTATTACATTGACAATGTTTGTAGCTTTCGGGGGCAGTTCTGTATTCTATATACATGGGAAGTGATTCCCTACGTTTACAACACATTTACCCAAGACTTTCAACGAGCAGACAATATAAAAATTCTAAGACAATTTGAATTTGCTTTGTTGTAAATATAGGCATACATTAAAATAACTTTTACTTCTACTTTATTCTTACCAGCCGAAATATTTACATCCAAGTTCTCAGATCAGAAACAACCAATATAACCGGGATAATAGAAGCGCATAATCCTGAATGGCATTTATGTCAGCTTGTGACAAATTAAAAGTTTTTATCAGTCGTTCATGGTGTCAGTATCAAGAGCATGAAATGGGTTGTCGGATGCAATTAAATATTCAAAATCAACATTCACATTAAAAATTAATATTGTTTATGAAGTTAAATGTCAGGGGTGTAGCAGAACTGGATTCAAAATTTTATTGGATTTCCATTGTCTACAATGTGTACGAAAAAGGAACAATAATCCAGTTAGACAGCGATCGATACAGAAACGAGGAGAGCATAATTATAAAAAAGAAACTAGCCAAAACTGCAAGCGAAACACACAAACAATAAGTCACAGCGCAACAGACGTGGAAAGAAAAATGCAGGCCAAAAAAAAAGAGATGTTTAGTAGATACAAATCGTAATGATCCAATTCGAAAATGAAAGACAAAAACAGTCTAGTTGCACATGGTCTGTCTTTGTTGTTCTTGCGTTGTTTGTTATCTAACTGTATTGTTGTCTCTTGTTCCATACATGTGTTTATTTATTTTACTCTCCTTTTACTTTATTTCCCCCCCCCCCCCTTTTAACTATCATCAGCGTTCTTAGCTTTTTAATTTCCTTATTCGTAGGCAATATAAATTCAGCCAAATTTTGAATTCAGCCTTAAAAATCTCGTTAAGACATTAATAACATACGACAGTCACCTTAGAAAATTCTTGTTTTTTGCCATAGTATTTGTAAATTTTAAAATCTTTCATCTCTATTGCGGTATTTGCTTCGGCTTACTTTTGCTGATAACGAATTTTTTCCGCTTGTAAAGTAACTTTTGCATTAACTTCTAAACCATTTGTTTGTTTATATCAAAATATGTATTTTTCGATGTTAAATGTAACAAACTGCACAAGCCTTAATTACGCCATGTCAAGGCCATTTCGCACCATAAAATATTAGTAGGATTATATTACATGTATCACTTCATTCGCCTTTCAATTAATTGTACTCAATAAGTGTTCAAGTTTCCACACGAAAATTTATCAGAAACATTTAAATGAAATCAGATTATACAATACCAAACGAAATTTTTAGAAGAATCTACTACTCGTTCACGGCACGAAAATAATTGGTTAAACCCCAAGTAATTATCTTTGTTTTATTCTACATTATATTAAAAAAATATATGCATTCTTAGTTTGCAAAAACTTTAAAAGTGTGAACACACCTCTATTATTATGAGCTCCCTTCCATTAAAAAATTCCTAAAAGCAAAGATAAAGCGATTTAAATTTTAAACTAAAGAAAATTTTCTAAACGAAATCTTGAAGGAAAACGAGACATTCAAGAAATTGGAAGTGATAATGTCCGCTATAATGGTGTTTCTATGGTGTCATATAGCATTCAATGGATTGAATTAAATACAATTGTTAGGAAATTTGAAGAAAACTTTGATCGTGTGAAAGGGTTTTAAAACTAAGACAATAAACCAAATAAATAAAGACTACTGTGCGTCACTTCTCAGCATGTTTGGTGCGACTGTGTTGCAGCGTACCTGCAGAACGGCAGCTACAACGTGCTGATGGTGGACTGGAACAGGCTCTCCTTCCCACCATGCTACCCTTCCTCTGTGCACAATATGCGCACCGTTTCTCGTTGCGCTGCGCGCACACTCACCTTTCTGCGTGACTCGGGGTTCGACGCACAACGCACCACCTGCGTCGGCCACAGCCTGGGAGCTCACATGTGTGGTCTCATGAGCAAGTATCTGCGCTTCCGCCTGCACCGCATCATAGGTACTCACTCCATGTCGAGTATGAACTTGTAAGTGACGTCTTAATGGTATTATTGCATAATAACTGTGTTTCGTACTGAGCGTACTATTCTGACGTCCATGCAATCACACACCGCAAGAAATTGACTTGGCTTTCAAACTCCACTGAGACTCTTGTGTGTGGCAGGACTGGAACGTCCATTTGTCACTACTGTTTTGAAAATTTGACTGATGTGTGTGCATGTGGTAGGACTGGAACCCACACGTTGACAACCGTACCGAAACTGAAAATGCATGTGTGTATGTAACTGTATTGAAACTTAACTAAGGCATGTGTGCTTGTAAGAGGAAATGGAACCCACACGTGTTAGTAAAGTACTGGATATGTGACTGGTGTATGTGTGTGTGGTAGGTCTGGATCCCGCCAGGCCACTGGTGCGGGGTAGTAGCAAGCTGCGGCGCGGACATGCCGATGTAGTACAGGTGATCCACACCAATGCTGGCACATATGGCGAGCCTGGCAACGTCGGACTTGTCGACTTCTGTGTGAACGGCGGGAGAGAGCAGCCGCATTGCGCCAATAAGTCGAGTGAGTGCCTTCACACATCACAAACATACACTAGCCTAACCCGTGTCATGTACATACAGCAAGCTCATGTCTCATCGCTAACTTATAAATATAGTTATCATAGATATTAAAACAACCAGAACCGTCCATTGTGTTTTCCTAACTGATTGTATCTTCCGTTATACATACAAATCCTATTTGCCTATCGAGCATGTGATCTTGTCTTCAACTAATTTGACAAAAAATTAAATCGAAATAAATTTCCGAAACTTCTACTCGTTAAAATGAGCAAAGCTGATTCACTTGCAAATATGTAGTTATAATTTCATCACCGTTTAAAAGTTTAAATTTTTTCTTTATAGAGCAACTCATTTACTACCGCATCGGATATTTCCTTATAAAATGTTAAATGTAACTTGAAAATGTTTTGTGTTGTTTTGAAGATTCGTATTTTTTTGTGAGATTTTTGAATTATGTAAAGCTGAGAATTAACTTAAAACAAATTCCCTCCTAACCCTGTCCTGACAGACAATGTGTGCTGCTTAACCTTGATTTATGATGACAGAGTAGGGTGAAACTGTCCGCCTGTACACCTATATGACGTGCCTTGACAGGGCGTGAGTGTGGGACGCGTGTAAGGACATTGTGTGTGTAGACAGTGCTGTACTTGTTCGCACAGCATGGTGGATCGTAGGAAAAAGAGCTGAGAGTGGAAAGTAGTAGGAAAATAGCGGTTCAGGCATAAGGGAATCGGGGATGGGAGCAGGAGCCAACCAGCCGCAATGTTGTTACGTCCCCGCGCGGCATCTTGGACCCATATGACCTTAATATTATCCTTGACCTTGACCCCGCTGACCTCTGACACCAAAAACACCAAACATTGCAAAAAAATTAATAAAAATGTACAACTATTTTTAAGTGGTTTAATATTTAAAATAATGGGAAAAAATTGATAAACAATTTATTATTAAAATTTTATTAAAACATTCCTATATGTTATACATATTTTTATTAAAATCTCGTTTAAAACATTCAAGAAATTTGTTCAAAATTGGTTATTGAAATTTTTTTATTAAAATTCGTTAAATAATGTATTGTTAAAATTTTGTTAAAAAAATTATTTAAACATTTTATTAAATAATATTTAAAAATCGTTCAAAAAATCGTATTAAATATTTAATTTAAAACATTTAAAAACTTATAAAGAATATTCGTCATGACTGCCATGTTTTTTTTTCGTTCGTCAATTGTTTACATGTTACTGGAGGCGGCCATCTAGATTTTTCGTCTGTCATTTGTTTACACGTTACTCTCTCATCATTGCTCCACCGATTACTCACGACCGTTCGACGCGAAATTTTATTAAAAAATCGGCAAAAAATTATTTTAAAAATTTTTAATTTCCAGGGCGGCCACACTTCAGTACCATGCCCAGCAGACGACTGATTCCCTCACCATCACTTCCCTCAACTATACTCATTTCACCATCATGATTTTTCATTCGTCATTTGTTTATACGTTACTGGAAGCCGCCATTTTGGTAGGCACCCAACTATCTTGGTAGACATTACGCATATAACATACGGGAATGTGACCTCGACCTTAACCACATGACCTTGAAAACAATACCTTGAGAATAAATACATAAATTTCGATTACCAAATACTACTACCATATAAGATACAAACGGCATCAACATTGACCCCATGACCTTGATTGACCTTGAAAACAAAAGCCTCAGGAAAAATACATAAAAGTCAGCAAATATATACATTACATACTACCCCCACTATATTGGATACGCACTACCACCACAATATTGGATGCAGTCTACCTTGACATTTACCTTATGACTTTTAATAACCTTGAAAACAAAAACTAAAAATGTCACTCGAGTCCTGATTTCAGTAAAACTGGCACCAAGGTACTGAACGAGAAATACACTTCACCTTTTCAGATCTTCGCATGTCTATGGTTCAACTGCGTACCGCACCCATCACACAAATACAACATGCCACAGTGAATCGTGTCACAATTAAAGCACTCATAAAACTGTATATTATGGCCGAAAATAAATACTTTATACAAAAGTGGCACTGACGGCGATGTAGCGGTTCTGACTAAAACTCGGACAGGCTTGTTAGAGATGTAGGTGCTAGAGCTAAAAAAGCAAGTAACACCAATAATATTGTTCTAGTTACCACTCCCAATGAAGTCGATAACACTTCCACTAGCTCTAGAATTCCCGAAGACATTAAAGATGCACGATAAGACTTAGATGCGAAGCTGCAGAAGCTAGCCGAGACGATACATCTTTCACGTCAGTCGCTGTGAGCGTGAGAATTTGAAATTATTTTATAAATGTTTTGCAACATCCAAGGTTTTCGCTCGCTGGACACCTTTATCCCACCAAGCAGATTAATATCTCGTACAGTGACAGCGACGAGGAAACCAAAGTGTTTATGTTTTATCTTTTACCGAGATGTCCATGGAAGCACCTCAGCCTCACGCAACAGGCATACCGCCTACAGATGCACGGACTTAGGTGGAGAGATGATAATATTCTGAATAGCGAAATTCGCAAAGTGTTGGACAAAGCCACAATTCCTCCATATCCTTTGTACGTGCCTCACCAGAACGATCATCGTGGAGCTGCACAGGTAACGCAGCTGCCCACTGTTCAGGCAGTTTGTAGAGATGTACGGCACAAAGCTACATAGTGCAAAATAGAAGCTATTTCTTTGTGTCGTGCAATGCCCAAGCTGTAAGGTTCAGGAGTTATGATAATCCGTGGAACACGTAAACAAAAGACTGCTAGGAAAAAAAACATTGCATGTCTGTAATAAACCACAAAGATTCGCGTAAGATGTGTGTGATGCAGAATAATTTCGTAATATGTGTAATAAAATTAATGTGTTTAAAAAAATTATTGTTTATTTCGAGTCATGCTTTCATATACACATCACTGTTGCTAATGAAAAATGTTTAAAATTAGTTTTTAAAAACACTCTTGGTAAAAAAAGTATTTTAAAAAGTTTGATATCGGTGTTAATAAAAACGCACTGTCGGTAAAATTAGTGTAGGAACAGTGTAAAGTAAAAGAGAGAGACTCTAGCCACCACAAACATATATATTATGTGTACGAAATAATTGAATTTATAAAATGAAGGAAATATGTGCAGCTGAAGGAAGGCTGCCGTAATTGTTGTCTCTAGACTTGGACGGCAGGATATATTCGCAAAGTTGGCATTTTCCGCAGAACATCTGGCCAGAAGCGCACATGCGAACCGCAGCGGTCAACCACTCAACGCGTCGCCGTCGGAAAGAGAACTATCTTCCAGAGACAGCTATCAAGGATTGAATATTTCACATATAAAACGTAATTTCTGGAATACTTATGTAGGGTTCCAACAGACAGCGACTGCATATGAATTTATCATGTAATACGCCGGGAACTGTAGTCCATTCGAGAATAAGTAAGGATACGCTAACAGGAGGAGCAATTTCGTCACCTCTACCCCTGGTACAATACTGGCGGGAAATCCTGATGGCAGAAACCACACACACACACAAACACAGACACACATACACACACACACACATATATGTGTGTATATATATATATATATATATATATATATATATATATATATATATATATATATATATAATATATATATATATATATATATCTATATATATATATATATATATATATATATATATATATATATATATATATATATATATATATATATAGAGAGAGAGAGAGAGAGAGAGAGAGAGAGAGAGAGACACTTCATGCACCGCCAAGGGCACATTTATATAAATATAAACATATACACGTAAGCTTACATGGTAAATATACGTTTGCGTAATTTAAAAAAAATTCAGTGTCTCTCGAAAAGTATAAGGTATAAGTACAACATTATTAAACATAAGGGAAAAGTAAGATATCATAGATAAGATTATTCAGTGTTAACGGGCCTGCCTGTTAAGCTACTTCGTGGCTTCGCGACATACGGAGTGTGTTGGCTGTATATGATGCAGCCCGCTCGACATGGAGAGGGAGGGCGACAGAAAGAGATAGAGATTAACGACGTTTCTTTCCTCTACTCACCGTATTCCTTCATCGCCTATCAATAAACCCGCTCTAATTTTTTTACGTCTTTATTTACAGGAGACGTTTCACGTTTTCTGCTTATGCATGTCATATTCTGAATTCTTTGCATTTCCGAAGAAAATCTGTTTTCCAAACGTGATCCACGTACTTCAGAAAGATATCGTGCCTGTGTCGCGGCCTTCACATGCAAGCATGATGTTCTTTCGCTTCATTACAACGGCACTTCCCATATGTTAACACTTCACAAATGCGACAGCTTTTTTCATCAAATAGACTATTCATTTTTATTTTACATATTTAATTGCACGCACAGAAAGTAAGTGAGAAACGAAAGCCGTAGAAATGATTGTGCGAGTATATTCAAAATTATATAAATATATATATAGACACACACACACATTAAATGTAAAATTCATTCATTTTATTTCTTTATGTGATAAATCATGCTTGCATATTTGACAGCAACTATGAATATGATTGACCTTATTTTATTATTATTTTAAGAATATTGGCTGACTCCTTTACTTGAGGCAATTTTTTAGTTGTCTTCATAAATCTGTACTGAATACCGGGAAATACGATTTTTTGTGTGTTCTTATGTATACAGACTAGGAACTGTAGCAAGAACAAAATCAATGTGAAGATAAGCAAAGAAGCGTTTTCAGTAAATGTATACTAGAGTAAGTTATAGGCAATGAATGAATGCTCTTGAAACTAAGACTGTGTTCTAGTTGGATATGATATAGAAAGTGCTAGATTCCGCCTGCTACTGGGTGGTACTCTCTGCGCGGTTAAAATTTCTAGCCTACTTGGTACCGCTGAATTTACCTTAGCCCGGAAGGTGGTGTAGGGCCAGCAAATTCACATATTGGCGGTTGATTTAGGTCATTAATTTATTCAAATGTGACGGCAGTAAGGAATTAAATATATTAGAAGTCCTAAAGCAAATTATGCAAGCACGCAACATAAATATAAGAAATGTATTACATAATAAGCTACATATATACAAAAGAGCAATTTCAAAACACGCAACTTTTAAAATTTCGCTTCACACTCATATAAGTCACACAATAAAACACTCAGCTCTTCCTACATGTACTTGTTTCAGCGCCCAGTAGTTGCTAATAAAGTTCTGTTTGCTAAAATAATCTATAAAGAAGAATGTTAAACAGGATGCCAAAATGTATAACTTTATAAAATCTATAAATCGATTTACCTCTCTGCATTTCACATCGCTTACTTAACGTAGTGTAAAACACTCCATAGTAAACATTGGAGAGCTCAAGAACTGACTACATTCACTTACACAAAAAAAGTGCACAAGATAGTTTGTTTCATAATAACTGAACAGTGCCTGACGGATGCCTTATAGAGCCCAGGAAGCAGAGCGGGTCACATTTGCTGTCTGAGACCGTACGTCTGCAAAAAGGCATTCGCACATAAGGAAACTGAATATACACAGTTTAGAGAGAAGAAAACGCAGTGGTCTCAATGCACCATTCCATGTACAGGAATACAAAACTCATAACTACAACAGAAGTAATTGTATTTTAATTTGACAAATATTTTAAACATATAAAACATTTATAACTCTCTTTAAAGAACTGGTGCTATGATTCTTTCATACATTATTTGCCACATAGTTGCCGTGTTTATTAAACGCGATAATATTTTCACACAAAATATGCTGCATTATATCACACAAAAATATTGATTTCATTTATATTAATTTTTACAAGAACACACATACAGTCCGACGCCTCATTAGATCCAACAGAGTTTCGCTGCTCTTCCGAGCAATACATTATTAATAATTAAACCTTTAGCGAAAAGACTAAACATTACTAGCTAGTTACCCTTCCGCACAGAAATGTAATATTGCCAAAAATTAACAATAGTAAGGAATAACATAGCCTGTTTTCTGGGGTATACAGTGCATTTCACATTTCTTGATCGAACCGACATTGTCGTAACTCATCGATCTACACTTATGTTAAAGGTTGCTGCTGCAAATGTCCATGTTATTGTTCGGTAACATACTGTTTCTCATTGTATTTAGGTTTCCTCCGAGGCTTTCCAGAACTGCGCTTCAACATGCGACTTATTTACACATACATTAACTATGAGAATGAAATCGGTACTTTAGTGTTTGATAGTAAAATTCTAAGACGTAATCTAATATAAAATGGTATGTATTTCTCTTACTGATATGTAATAAATACTTACAGTATGTATGAAGAGATTTGATTTTTGTCGGAATTGGACAGCTTCCTTCTGGCATTTTTGATTGACTCAGGATCACAAATTGCACGCCCTCATGCCTTCCTGGAATCCGAGATTTCCGGTAGTAGGCATTCCCAGTAAAATTTCTTAAGTTTTGGAACCATTTCATGCTCCCAGAATTAAGTAACCTTCACTATCGTATCGATGAAAATGTTTTTAAAAAACAGGTGATTTATTAATTAAAATCATCAGACATTTACAGTTCCAAAAGCAAAATTAAAAAAAAATTACCAATTACTCACCTGTAGGAGTCAATACTACAATGTAGCATAATTTTTTCTGTGATATGTTCAGTCGGCCTCGTACCTGACAAAAGTAGTTATGTGTGCCTTTTAATTTAAAAAGACCATTTTTTTCTTGCAATCACGTTAGCTCTTTTGCCTTGTAAGCTTCTTGTGGGGACATGTATTTTATAGAATATGGACATTTAATCTCCGAAATAGCATCATCATTGAAGAGAGCATCTTGGGTGGCCCGAGGAAAGGATGTTCCGGGAGAATTATTAGTCCACTCCTTCTGAACGGCATAAGTAAATGTTTAGATGTTTCAGTTAATGCTACATGTTCATTCTCTATTCCCCATTTCGTCCCTGTTGTACCCACAAATGGGGGATAGCGAATTGACTGGACTAATGATGAACATTATGTCGAAGCTCTCAATTTACTTATGTTACCAAAATTAGATGCTGTCAGCTTTTTCCTCTTTTCTTCTTTCCACTCATGCGTTAATGATTGTCCTCGAGATCTGCATTCAATATTATCCCTTTGGTCTTCTGTACACTCACTGGTCAATTTCTGCACATATTCTTCTTTTGCTACTTCAAGTTGGTCTAAATGCATATCTCGTACTGCTGCATCAGGGCCATAATCTTCGTCAGCCCAGCTGTACTGCAAACATCGCTTTGCTCTTGGAAACTTCCTTGCATTGTCTTACTTTGGAGATCCTTTTTTTTCAGTTTGGTGAGTTTTTTGTATGACAGCCAGGACTTTTGTTCTTCAACATCTCGTGAATACCTCTGTATAGTTCACCTTTCTTGTCGTATGCAATCACTGCACTCTGGCACCTACCCTGAAAATATTGAAAAAATTACATGAGCTGCTAGTTTGTTGGTTCCAGGCTCTTAATGACACATTATCACAAAGTTGCAGTATTTACACTGTTGTGAAATTCTTTCAATATAATCTGGCTGGAACCCTTACTTTACTGTTTGAATCAAGGTGATGCAAACATATTAGTCATAAGAATAGTTTATATTGACATAATTATACCTAAAGTGGGTTTGGTGGAATAGGTTTATCATAGTTTCTGAACCCATTACCTCTAAACCAAAAGGCACTGAAATATTCAAACAATTACTTTAGAGTGATATGGCTAAGATTCGTATTACTGCAAGCCGGTGGAAGAATTACAGATTTCTAACGATCATAGGAATTTTGGCATATCTGTACTTATCAGTTGCAAATGAAATGTATTTTCGTCTGTATAAAACTTCACAACAGTTCAATACATATATTGCTTACCTGATATGACTGTATCAAGAAGAAATTAATGTGCTTTCCTCCTACACCTTTGGCAATGTGCGAATTTTATAATTCAACCAAGTGGTATCTACATCTTCAATGAAACTGAAAGGACTTCAAGAAAATACCATTGGCTATAATTTCAGGAACATGGTTCAAATCAGTAGTGGGGACATGGAGCTTTCTGGTGCATTCTCGCCCTTATCGACATCAGGTGTAGGTATGTGATCAACCAGGAAGAGGTATCGGACAGCATAGGAAATTGGATGCATTTGTTCAACCTGGGAGAGGATCCCAGAGGCGAGTGCTTGCCTAATCACCACTCCCCACCCATACAGTAGTAGGGGCGGGCCGGTTTTTGATCGCCACATGCAAGAGTAATTACACAGAAAATGCACATCCGAACCCTGCCACTTCCCTCCATTGTATAGTCTAATAAATGGTGTTTGTGCATTCCCATCATTTCAATTTAACAAAAGTAATACATGTCTTTTAAAAGATATCTTGAGTTATACAATTTCACTATTTCTGGTAAAACATCCATCCAATTACAAGTTCCATGTGAAGTGAAATGTTTATATATTAGCTGTTTCAAACTTTTGTTGAAGCATTCAACCACAGTAGCTTTTATTTCAGAGTATACTATATAATGATTCATTCCATACTCTGTCCTTAGTTTCTTGAAATCACTATTAAAGAATTCCAACCCTTTGTTGCTGTGGACATGTTTTGGTTTTATTTCTTCTAAAACAGTTTCTATTGCAGTGGTAACTTGATTTACAGTCTCATTCTTCACAGGTTCACCCAGGCATATTTTGAATCAATGTATATTATGGTTAAAATATACTTGTATCTATTATTGTATTTTGAAAGCAAGGCCATGTCACACAAGTCAGCTTCAAACAAATTGTTCATCCCCAGAGAAGTGACCTTTCTTCTAGTAAACCTTATTATTGCAAGGAGCATGCAATCATTGAGCGATCTTACTAAATTTCATTGCGAATATTATCTTCTTTGCTCGATTCTTCAATAATAGAAACAATTTAATTTTATGTGAATAATAATCCCAGTCTGTTTCCACAATATAAGAAGTTTTAATAAGTTCACTAAATTCTAGGGATTGTTCCAATAAACAGGAGAAAACTCGTGACCCACTTCATTTTTATATATTCAACTTCCAGCAGCATCACTTAATAAATATAATTTCGGGTAATCTTCATCTCCGAAACATTTATTTTCATTTGTGTGTTTTACAACTACCTTATATTTCTCTAGATTGGTGTCAGAATATATATTTGAACATTTTAAAAATAATAATTCACACAATCCTTCACTTGCATCGGTTACATAATCACCTACTTGCATTTGTGTTTCATGTAGTCATATTTATGGAATCTCCAAGAAACCATATGTTTCCAAGTCGATAAAGACCAAATATCATTTTGTGTGCAGGCAAAGAATGTTTAAAAGCTAAATATTTTCATGTAATTGAGAAAGGCTTTGCTTTTTCTTCTTAAATCTTTCTTCTGATTTAGTTTCCACTGGTTTATCAATAGATGTAGGTAATGCAGTATGTATTATATCCATTACACATGTAGCATATTTACATAGTTCTTTGTTTAAAACATCCCATTCCATTTGTGCTTGTTTAGATGCAAATATTTCGTCTTTACAGCAGATATAATATTATGTAAATACGAAGCAGAGTCAGGCATTTTTTGATTAGTTCACATTAATGCTCAAGTATTTATATAAACTAATGCTAGTTAGAGTATTCTGTGCCTTTCAACTTATCGACTTTACTTAATACTGAAACTTATTTCCTTCAATTTTGAACTCTGCAGTCTTAATAAGAATAATTATTCGTGATTTCAAATCATCATTTTGCTTTTTCAGTTCTGTTTGCATAATTAAACCCGATGTTTTATTAATCAATTCCACACTCATATATTTAGACAGCTCTTCCATCTACAAGTTTTTCTGCAAGACTAATGGTTACCAAGTAATTAATTCCACTTTTTAAATGTTCTTAATGTTCATGTGTTCTAGTTTCCATATTTGGCAATGCAGTCATCATATTTGCTAATATTTCCTAAATGTTACTAATATTTGTAAACACATTTGTATTATTTTCAATTAACTTTATTAATTTCTTTCTATGTTGGTTGATTGTGATTTGAACATGTTTAATGTACTAGTATTTAAGTCTTCTACATAGCATTTATTTACCATATCACTATCTTTCACTGCTATAATTACATTGGTTAATATATTACCATTCAAATCACAGTTCACATAGCAATTTTTGGTTAAACAGATATTTTAATGACTATGTCGTATAATGCTATGTCGAAACTTTCCAATACTCATTATTATTTATCTGCAAGTATAAAACTATCAAACCCAACATGGTATCTACCTTTATGTAGGGAAATGGTATGCAAAATGACCAGAAAACCATATTTGCCTTTCCAACAGTAAAACACACATCTTTAAACTTGGTAAATGACATATTGCCTATAATATGATCATTGTAAATATGTTGTAGATTTAACTTGTCCATTTTAAACACAATGAACATATTTGCATTATTAAGCAAATTATGTTTAGGAATACAAGTGTAACTTTGTGACAGATAAAGTAATCAACGTTTTAATGTCTGCCAAAACAACTCAAATATTGCTAAATTTCACCTTATGTTTCACTCCAAATATCATCAAATATTAACACTGAATAGGCTAATGCTTTGTTCGGAGGCACTTGTAGTCTTTATTAGTAAAGTTGCACATAATGCATTCCTTCAATTGATGACGAAATTCGCTAATCATTTATATTTATCTTAAAGTATTGTTTTTGAAAATACATATATGTTTTCAAACTTTAAACCATTCGGATGTTCCAACAATGTCATATTAACACAAGTTTTTTCCACATGAAGGACCGCTTATTATACAACATATACTTGGTGGTAAACGAATTCAATATTTCCGTTCAATTGTGTTTTCTTTCATAGATACAATTACCAGAAGATACACACTTTGTTTTACAACCTTGATTGTACAATAGGTGTAACATAACATAATGTACTGATGTAAAACTCTAAATGAGAGCTTATATATAGAAATGAGTTCAATTGAAAACAATAGCTTATACTAAACACATCAAAAAATGTTATGGAGTATTGAACTCATTGATTAATAAATTGATCTTTGAATTGTAATTACATAAATACGATAACTGTGGTCCAGGAACGAAACTTGCAAAACATTTGGCACATAAGAATAAATGCTTTGGTTAACACGTGTAAAGAACATGGCATAGTTTATACTCAAACAAACAATTTGAAACAAAGGCAAATAATAAAACAATTCTAGCCGATAAGCCCAGTTCGAAACTGTACGAGCAGAAAAGCAAGCCATGTCAAATAAGTTTGAGACCGTACGAGTAGAGTCATGGACACTCATGAGTGATGTGGAAAATCAACTAGTAATGTTGAAGGAAGACATAGCCGCTAACTTACAACAGCTGGCAGCTGAAGTAACTACGGTAAGCAAGGAAGTCACCGAGACTAGAGAAGAACTAGACCAGGTGAGACAGACATGTGCTGCACAGTTTAGTGAGTTTAAACAGAGAGTGAATAGGCTGGAAAACCAACCGGCTGCTGGGACAGACTTAAATACACTAGATCAGCTAGTGAGCGAAAAGTTTGAGCCACAAAACAGGTAGAGAAAACTTCCGCAGACAGGTTGGCCAAGGTAGCTGACAAGGTAGATCAGTTAGCCCAGGTTGAAGAAGGGATGAGGGATCTTCACTGGGTAGGCTTGAATTTGAACACGTGAAGGTGTAGCCCTTAAATTTGTGTGCGTTACACATTGATATTAGGCCTAGCGCAATAATGGATGAGCAACATAACACGCAACAGAAAGCTAGTTTGCCGACAAATGCGCCCATCAGCACGTTGTTGCACCACCCTTCAGAAATGAGGGCTGAACAAATTCCCAAGTTTGGGGGAAAATCCGGAGAAACCCAGTCAATTTTACTGTTAAGTTTTGAGAATATGCCGTACTCTTCGGGCTAAGTGATCAGTATAGATTGAGATACCTTACGCTTGCACGGACTTCCACAGTCTATTATTGGTGGGAATTGGCTAAGAGCACCACCACATCATACGCCGAGTTTAATGGGAAGTTCATGGATTGTTTCTGGAATGCGAAGGTACAAGGGAACCTCCGAGCCCAGCTCCATGCGGAGAGGTTTACCCCAGGTAGAGGGCGCAGCTTAGAAGCGGACATTTCAGAAGTGTATGAGAAGTTATGTCACTTTAACACCCCCCCCCCCCTTTTCTTTTCTCCCTAAGCGACGAAGAATTCATGCAAATATATTGTTGCAGTTTTCGTTCCGCTACAAGGCGCGCAATGGTGAGGTAGACGGGACGTAGATCTTGTATCCTTCCGAGAGGGACTGTTGACCTTCGACCAAATTGACAAATTACAGCGACAGCAGGCTATTAGGAACGAAGACAAGCCTGGACACATTGACCGTCCACCGGCACTGTATACCGGAAGTCAATCGAACCAACGCAGAGGAGGTTTTCGTTTAAACAGAAATAACTCTCCTAGAGTGTAGTCTTTTCAAGTAAATAGCTACAAGCCCTATTCGTAATAGCAGGGAACGGATCAACGGGCCAATCAGCACTCGTTTGGGGGAAGGAAATGGTATTCGGCCAGGAGAGGCAGGCGAACACGTGGTAACCGCATGGACCGCGACGACAGGCAAGAAAGTGAGGCAGAAATATAAGGAGAAAACCGAAGCCCTAATCTGCCTATGTCGCAGTGCGTGTCCTCACCACGTAAAGCTTAAGCACAAGTAAATATGAAGGGATATCAATTGCCGTTATCACGACTTGGAGTGAGCATGGCCCCGCTAGACCCGCGTACACCATCGTTCGTGCCGGGACCCCCCACCATAGTTTGGCGAGAAACGAGTTCGCAAGCCGCGAATGTCGCCGGCAGAGGGAAGTTCAACTAATAAGGATCAAAGAAACAGGGTCCTGTTTACTGGCTCGTATTACAGATCTGTGTACCAAGGGGTTCAATCGTATGGTTAAAAGTCCGACACAAAGTGAAGTTAAGCAGGAAAATTAAACACCGTACTGTTAGAAGAAACAGACTGAGAATTTCTAATGGATGACACTGGCGAAGATAGTATTTTTGTGCAGGAAACTCTATGTCCCGAGCTACGTTTAACAGTTTGCGGTTTGCAAGTACCCTGCTTATTGGACAGCGGAGCAGAGGTAAGCTGCGTAGCAGAAGCCTTCGTGAATGGCATTTCTGCAGCACAGGAATTAAGATACCTGTTGTACCTGTACCTAGGTTTCGTATCATTGAGGCAACCGCTAAATCAAGCCCAATAATAAGCATGCAAGTGCTATTCACTAGTGAGGGCCTGGGCAGTACGAAAAGAATATCTGCGTTGGTGATTAAAGGCCTGATTAAAACGGTAATCCTGGGTATTGATTTTTTGACACGGTACAAAATCAGTTTGGATTTTGGTGGATGGTTAGTGCGTATTACAGAGAAGGAGGTGAGCACTGTAACCACTCCGGACTGCTGGAGATGGTCTAACAATTCTGTATGTCAGCTGCAAATAGCAGAGTGCCAACTGCAAAAGTCTGTCCCGATGAATGTTTTTGCTTTTACCGAGGAGATTTTGCAAGCTATCAGTAGTACTGACGGAATAAATCGGCAACACAGATGTGTATTGGAACAGTTTTAATTGACTAACCAGGCCATTTATTTTGGAACAACCAGGAAGAAATAAATCGTGTAACTCTTACTTTAGAGTAGAACCTGGACAAGTTTTCCATGTTAAGTCGTACCCTGTTCCGGCTAAGTACGCCAAAGAAGCGGAAAACTAATTAAATTTAATGTTAGCATGGAAAGTAATAAAACCAGCCGCAAACCCATTTTGTAATCGGATTGTTTGCGTCCGTAAGAAAGACGGAACCGTCAGACTTTGTTTGGACGCACGCAAATGAAACAATATTACGATTAAATCAAGAGAGAGCCCACGTCCGACTGACGAGTTATTGCGATTGTATCAGGGAGTGCGCTACATGTCGACAATAGATTTAACTCACGGCTATTGGCAAGTTCCTCTTACCGAAGACTCGAAACAGTACACAGCTTTTTTGTTCAGGAACTGGCAGTTCTGTTTTGAAGTGCTCCCGTTTAGACTTTGCAACGCCGTATCCCAGTTTACAAGATGCATGAGCTTGAATTTAGGCGAGCAGTGCGCAGAGTTTGCAAGGTGTTACTAAGACGATATTTTGGCGACGTCGTCGACATTTGAAGAGCATTTAGAGCACCTACAGGCCGTACTTAATCAACTAACTGTTGCAGGAATGACCGTCAAACTTAAAAAGTCGCTGTTCTGTCGCGAAGAATTTCCTTTCCTAGGCCATGTGCTAACGCCTGAAGGGATACGCAAAGCTCCTGATAAACTAGCCGCTATTACAGACTTACCTTGGCCCAGAAATGTACGTCAATTGCGAGCATTTCTCGTTGCTGTAGGTTTTTACCGCAATTATTCTAATAAAGAGGCAGAAGTATGTGACCGCTTTTTCAGCTCTTAAGAAAAGACGTAGCATGGAAGCGGACCGCCGAGATACAGCAGGCCTTTGAAGCCGTCAAACAGTTATTTTTACGTGAGCATGTGATACACCACCCCATTCAAGGAGCCACTTATTATTTGTATACAGATGCGTCAATTTATGCTTTAGGAGCAAAGCTCGCTCAGCTGAGCGCTGATGGCATTGAGAAGACAGTCGCCATGGCGAGTAGGACTCTTAACAAGGCCAAGAAAAATTATAGGGTTTCGGAAAGAGAAATGCTAAGAGTACTTTGGGCCCTTCAGAATTTCCGTTACTTGTTATTGGACAAACACATAGTACTACAGACAGACCACCAGACATTAATAAGTCTACGAACAGGACATATTTTTAGTAGCCGCCTTACAATATTATCACTTCTAGTTTTGGAGTTTAATTTAGGTTTTCAGTACATGAAGGGAAGCGATAACCTCGCAGCTTATTACCTTAGTCGAATACCGGATGATGCACCAGAAATGACGAGTAAAGCCTTCAAGCAGCCAAATTTGACTCGTTTATAGCAATAAATTTTTGGAAACATTTTCGAGGACCAGACAGCTAATACATTTTGTATCAAGGCTTTAAATAAACTGTAGGATGTACCAGCTGAACAACCACCAAGAAATTCATTTTGCACAAGTACGTACGGAATTCTATTTCAGCGTAGTTTACGTCAGACAGATTTTGAAGCTGAATGGAAGGTTGTTGTACTGGGGAAATTACAGGAAAATTAATCGTTGGAACACACGAGTTAGTGGGACATATTGGAATACGGAAAACGTATGAAGCTCTGCGGGGACAATTTTTCTGGACGCGTATGTTACAGTAAGTCACAGTTACTGTATGAGCATGTGAATTGTGCCAAAAATACAAACACCCACAAGAGAATTTATTGGGAGAAGTGGTACCCATTATTGGCCCGTTACCACTTCCTAAGACCAAAGTAACGTATATTTTGTGCTCATGGATGTGTTCTCAAAAAAAAAACAAAGCTATACACTATTGTACAAGCGAATGCTAAGGCTTTGTTAAGCAAGTTAGAGCTATTTGTTAAAGAAGTCAGAAAGCCTGTTTGTGTGTTATCAGATAAGGACACACAATTTACCGGACATATTTGGCAGAAAGGCTTAAGAGAGAAGGGGATCGTACCGACGACAGCTGCTATTCGTCACCCTCGTGGCATCCCCGTCGAACGCAGAATGAAGGTTCTCGGAAACACGCTACGAATATTCTGCCACGCGCAACAGCAAGCATGGAGAGATAAGATTCCCCTTATAGAGTTCGTGTTTAACCATAAAATCAACGGGAGCACAAATTACACCCCTTGGGAGATCCTTACCGGCCAGTGTTCGCAGATTTATGACCCTGAAAAGCTACCGCAACCCCCAAGAATTACCCACGACGATAAGCAACAAACAGAAGATATTAGAGAAGCAATCAAAGTATTAGTGAGGCAAAGATTGCATTTAGCTGCAGAAATACATGCAAAATACGTGAAAAAGTCAAAAGTAAACAAGTTGCTCCCAGATAAACTGGTTCTGATGCGAGTAGTTGGTGTAAGTAAACACTAAGACCACGTGATGGGTAAGCTGATGCCGTCATTTGCTGGACCTTTCGAAATAAAACGAGAAGTTTTCCCGAACTGTTACAATTTGGTAGTCCCCGGTACCGATGATATAATAGCCAGACATAATCTGGTGGACTTAAGAGTATATCGCTCACGTGAAGAGGATGGCTTAGCGCGTGCTGGAAGTCAGAGATAGCGAGAAGGCGAAGTCAAGTTACCACCTTCGTGATACGCTGGCTAGCGAGAGAGACTGTAATGTTTACAAATAGTACCTGCTTGGTACGAGGATTTTTTACGTAGAGTCGCGAGGTTGTGCGCGACCCGACTGAGTCAGCAGCACCTCATCAGAGCCACGAGAATTAAGTAGTATACATTCCAAGAATTTTATTTTCTTTTTAAAGCCCGCGCCACGTGTCTTTAAGGAATAACTGAGCAAGAGAGAAAAAATCGCATCATCGCCGCCCTAGAAATATGTTACCACGTATGGAGCGAAGTTACTAATTTTACACTGAAGCTAGCAAATTGTCTATCACAAGGGAGACACTAACCAAGAAAATTTGGAGCTAAACTACCTAGCATACCCCGCTGTACTTCCTGCCGTGTCAATGCCGTGTCGACTCGCTTACCGGTATCCTGCCATCTCCAAGAATCTGAGGACCTAGAACAATCAGAGAAGAAGGAACGAACCCTGGATCAGGTAACAAAGCAACGATGTTCTTTAGAAACAACATATAAACACTCTAATACTGGATATTACATACCGTGGTTATTTTCTGCATTGATGATGAGGAAACAGTAATCCCATTGGTTTTTGAAGTCTTCTCGATATTCCAATGTATAAAGTCGCCAAAGATATTCGACTACGTTGATGATATTTTTCCGGCTTGGTTAAGCCATTGGTATTCTTGGAAAGTTCTTTTTACATGTTATAAATAGTAGGATAAGGTTGTTGTTGGTAAAGTGTTCATGTATTTTTGATCCTTCGTTGTATATGTCTGCTGTCCTTCATCGTTTACTGTAGAGGTGAAGCATAATGTGACGTTAAATCCAATGAGATGCCTAATCATTTCAGGCAGCATTTCTATAGAGGGATGAAGTCTTCATGTATTGTATTGAATGTTGTCTGAGTAAAGCATAGGGTTAACTAGGATAGGAGTGGTCAGTGAAGAGGTATTTACCCTAAAATAAACATTGCAGTGAAATGTAAACAATGAACTTTTTGGTTGCAAATATGTGCAGTTTATACTAACTACCACCAAACACGTATGGTGCTTTGACTAGTGACACTTGTTGTGGAACCCCACACTTCACTACACACGTTTTTGCGACGGAGATATTTTTGTAAACACACATTTTTTGTTTTTGCTGGAGACCGGCGAGCCTCTACAGCGACGTCACGAACGACAGAATTTTTGTGCTACTCTTTAGTGATGATACACTGTATTGTAAATTGAGGCAGCCAGTGTACAGTTCTGGTAGTTGTACACAGATCCTGTACGACGAGGTGCTACGCGATGTTTCTTCAGGAATTACCGCGGATATACCGCCTACCCGCCACGGATACACTCTCGATACTGTAGCGGCTTCCCGCGGTTTTCTGCGAGCGGAGTCCGACCAACAATGAGTGAATTCCTAATTCCCCATGTAATGATATGTAACAGTTATGTTATGTTTTCATTTTGGTTTCAAGGTGTGTATTAAACAAGCTATCTATGTGCTTTTTACCTGTTACTACAGTAAAATATTACTAAATGAAATTTTTTTTAGCGCAGAGGCTTTTTATAACAATGCAGAAATATTGCTAATGTATACGTTACATTTTTAATGAGATGTCTTTTTATCTCCTGATGAAAAAGACTTAACCAAGAGGAGGTGCAATTATGTAACATAAACTTTAGCAATTTCTGCATTCGTCATTATAATATACATATAATTTTACTCATTCTACACTGTCAATGTCAAACACTGTAATTTGTATACTTTTTCACATTTGTTTCATCTTCATTTATTTCTATTAATTTTCGTATGTTTAGGATATTGAATAATTAGATGTTAGAAAGGCAATAATTTATGTTTAAATTCCTTAGTTAGCCAGATTTGATTTTGTTTTGTATTTAAATTAATAATTCAATATTTACATTTTTTTCTTGGTATCATACCATTGTTAATTGTTTCGGGGAATTTATTGTGTTATTTTTATTACCTTCGAGACCTGTAACTCTTTGACATGGGGAATAAGGTCGTTAGGAGAGTGTCAGATTAGCTGTTTGATAAGGAAGCCGTCCGATTCGTTGGCATGTTAGAATCCTGCACCCCCATTGGCTAGTGTGACAGCGTAGGGATAGGCGGGTAATTTCAATTAGGAGATCGCCCTATCTGCCGCCATCTTTCCACAGGTTAAGACCTAATTCAATACCCACATCCAGAAGTTGGACGTAGCATTGGTTTTTTAAGTAGTATATTAAGTTGTTTTAGTTTGTACGTCTTGCTATGTTAATATTGTTTTGTTTCTATATAGAGAAGAGTGCTGTAAGCCTCCTGTATTGTAAGCAGCTGTTTAGGAGATTAGGTCATTTAGTTAGACTCTGTGACGTTCCGTAAACTGTAAGCCACGTTAAGAAACACCTTAATTCTACAAAGTTTGAATACTACTCTACATTTTACTGAGATCCCGTCCCGCTTTCAACAATAAATGGTATCATCCTACAATTAAACTATTTTTCTACACTATTGGTTTTTCTACTTATTTAGTCTACACGTCGTATAGGCCTAAGAGAGCGGGACACTTCAGGCTAGTTTACGTTTTTGAGTAAGGGTTATTTTTAACGACCGTTATGTCTGACCACTTCCCATCGGCAATGCTAGTTAGAATGATTTTCATGAAACTTATTTTATTACTATATTATTATATTATTATATAACTGGTTTTCATAAAACCAGGGTTTTTAATTAGCTTATTTTACAGCATGAATATATATATAAATTAAATGAAAGAAACTGAATTTGAAATAAAATAATTTTGCTGGAAATTTGATATAGTATGATGTATTTTACTTTTTATATAAATAATTGTTTTCACTTCCTCGCCTTCACTGATAACCCAGTTCTGCATAATTCCTGTATGTCCTTATGGAAAGTAAGTTGCATAGTTCTCAGAGTGTGACAAATGGTCACTGGTCTCAAGTAAGTGTGGTTAACTAAGGCGAGTGTTCTTCGCATCGAACGTCTGGTTCTCGAGCCTGTAAGAGGTAGGCAGACGTTTTCCTCAGGGGAGAAATATTCTACTATCACACTGCTTAGTTGTAATAAATTTAGCCACCAATATACCCAACCTAAGACACGATATTAACACATGATTTTATTTCACTGTTATATAAGCCTATTGGTGAGAATGGTTATGCAAACAGTTCAATAGTATACTACCTTTGTTCCACACGTTGTCACGTATTTTCTATTCAGTGCTACATGGTAATATACTGTCTGCTCATATTTGATGTTAATACTGCATGGAATAGGGCTACAACACGAGCACAAGCAGCAGATGTATATGACAGAGCACTTGGAATTGTGTGACGCATGTACGGCAGGCAAGCTATGTGTACGTTCTTCAGTAAACTGGTGTCCATAAACTATATCAATATTCTCGCTACATTGACACAGGGAAATAAGACGGCTTCGTGTTACTTCATTACGTGAATGTATGCAACATCTCTTCTATTAAAAATCAGATTATAATCCATTCACGGTTACTTCAGACTTTTCTGAAGCCCTTAATGTTATACTTCCAGGATATTCCTCTGCCTCGTGCAAACTAAGCTTAACTAAGCCAGGAAAATTACTCCAAGGTGACAGCGCACCGAATTCGTTCTCACTCACTTGTAACAGTATTTTGTATAAGAACTATTTCTTACTAGGCGCTACCAACACACGTGCAATCTCACTATTTTTATTCAATTATTTATAAATAGAGTATTACAATTTATACAATAAAATATGAATATTCCAATTGAACATAAAAAAGTAACTTTTATGAACACGAGTGTATAACGCTTGTGATATATGGCATATATTGTAAATAACTAAACACGTCATACATGGGGTGATTTTTCAAAGGTCTGATACAAAAGGGTGGAGAAACCGTGAATAGACTATTATTCTTATCGTATATTTCATATCAGTCTATCCCACCTGCGTAGTTTATAAACGTAATTTGTATATGGTTTTGCATTGCATCGCAATGTGATTAAACAATCACTACTCGTCAATTGTACTGTGCTGGTACTTGCGTACTGTTACTTTAAGACAAATAAAATCTAGAAATAAATATTTTGTAACCATGATATCAGATATCAAAACCCATTATGTGTGACAAAAAAATATTCCTTGCCTATGGGAGATTTGAACTCTAAAACCTACAAAAGCACTTACAGTAATCATCTGTGATAGGGGTGTATATATACAATAAATCCACAGTTATAGCGTATTTTATAATGTGGCGTTCATCCTTTTATTGTAACCGTGTGAGTATTATGCAACATTTCCCGTTACTTATGCGTACATTAAGTTTAATTTTTTTCATACATATGTTTTACAGAACTTGTAATATTTTCGTAAACAGATATACACGAATTGAGTTAGGAAATCAGGCTTCCGCCATCTTGTCTGTCCCAGCTTGTGGATATAGCAGGCATTCAGAACACATTGTACTGTTGCGGAGTTGGGACTGGGGGTTACAGAGATGGATTATGAGTAAGAGATGGGCTAAATGACAATGTGGCAACGCCACCGATATTCCCCACGCACACGTCACGAAAATGGATTAGCGCGACGTGGTGTTCATCCCTCGAACTACAGATTCTTACCTGCTGGAGTGGTCACAAAATTTAACCTGGGGTAGTCCACTATAGGTATATGTTTACTCAATGCTAGTGCTGCTAGCGATGGTGTCATTCCCCTCACCCGCTGCGCACTTGTCGCTTTCTAGTTATAGTAACTCCCGGGAATTTTCCACAAAAAGTTAACAAGCTATTGTTCGTGAAAGTGTAATATAGTGTACAGTCCATATTGTGTCCAAAAGGAAACAATCTAATGAAAAATAGATTTAATGTGTGCATCCATATGGCAGTAGTGTATGTATTTAGTGTCCAGTAGATATTTGAACAGTCTTCGGTGCAGTTAAGCTGTGTGTATTGTCTGGCAGACGTAGCACTGTGCAGCCATGTGCGTAGCATCTGCTACCTGGCAGAGTCAGTCAACACAGACACAGCGAGGAAGGGTGAGCCCTGCAGGTCACGGTGCCCTAGCGGACCTCGACTACAAGACAGCAGACCTGGAGTTGCTGTCTTCCTGGGCCAGCACACTCCTGACAGGTATAGTCCATTCATGATAACTTCAAACTTACATTTCTGAAGCCTTGGTAATTTTTATTTTAAGGCTATTCCCCCACTGCATGCAAACAAAAATTAACTAAGTCTAGAACATTTCACCAAAGTACAATACACAGCATTTCGTGTACACTCACGTTAATAATATTTTGAATTGAATGTATTTCTTACTAGGAATTGCCAACAGGGATAGTTTCTGTCTGAGTTATTTACATTAATTATAAATGTAATACTAAAATCTACAGGTAGTACATAATTAAAAGTTAATTTGAAGCAAAATAAGATATTTTTAATTAAGCAGATGTACAAAACGCGCGTGATACATGAGATCTGGGAATCGAATCTATGTCCCCCAGAATGGTAGTCCAGTGTTTTGGCATAGCACCACTTCTCTCGGTTTGTTGTTGTTGGAGTAGTAGGAAAATAGGCAATGAGGCACAAGGGAATAGGGCTTCGGAGCCGAGGCTGAGGAGCCACAATTTTGTGAAGTCACCCGACCGCCCTTTTGGATGTCATTGACATTTTCCCCGACCAGTGTGATATTTAACTTTGACCTTAACCCCGAGGACGTTTGACCTCAAAAACTCTTTTTAAAAAAATATAACAATTTCAAAACTTAACCAAAAAATTTCAACTTTTTCCAAAAAATTTTAAAAAAATTAAAAAATTTATTATTAAAAATTATGATAAGGATCCACAGAACTCACCCATTTTTTCCAGAAATTCTGATAGGGATCTGTAACCTAGATGACCTTGGGGTCAGGTAACCGGCATAATTACCTATTACCTTTGACGTTGACGTTGCCCTTGACCTTAAAAATGCAAATATAAAAAAAAGTAAAAAAAAATTAAAATCCATTTTTAAAAATTAAAAAAAAAGTAAAAAAATTTATTATTATAAAATTGTATTTTAAACATTTTTTTTAATTAAAAAGTTTGTAACTCCGATAGCCATTTTCCCTTTTCCCCTCGGAATTTCCTTTTTCGTTAAATAATTTCCCTTAAAAATAATTCATAAAAAATGTTATTAAAAAACTTACATTTCCCGAGGTCTCCCCCTATACCACCAATTACGCACCTCTGTTCGACTCTAGCAGGCGTCTGTCTCCCTAGCTTCCACTCACCTCACCTATATTCAGTCCGCTATCTTAATTTATTCGTTCGTCATTTGTTTACATGCTACTGGAGGCAGCCATATTTGTTTCTATGTTACTGGAGGCCACCATATTTGTTTTTAGTTTGTCATTTGTTTATAAATTACTGGAGGCCATCATCTTGGTAGGCGACCGCCATCTTGGTAGGTGACCACCATCTTATTATACATCACCCATTCGCCATCTTGGAAGACAATGCCCAATAACAATTGATCTTTTTCCTGCGGACTTACCCAAAATTCGAGAAAAATGCATAAACGTCAGCAAGCATAATACATTACAGACTACTACTGCCATGCTAGATGCAGACTACCTTGACCTTGACCCAATGACCTTAAGTAACCTTGAAAATAAAAACTTTAGACAAATGCATAAATCGCAACAAGCTCCATCGGCATCGCCAACTGGGCCATCGACCTCTGTTCCAGCAGCGTATGTGTGTTAAAATACCTCTGCTGAACCATTCCGACATTTAAAGTGCCGCTTCTGTGAAAAGACATTCACGGGCAGCCGCAATGCTCTGCGACATGAGCGCTTTAATTGTGGCTAAAATCTCTGTTGCGTGCTATATTTGTGTGACAGGTGCGTCAAGCAGATCAGCCGTAGCAACTGTTTACTTAGACATATTAAAGAAAATTGTAATTTTTTCAGGGTGTTAGCGACTGTAATAAGTTATTGAATAAAAAAATGCATGTAAAAATTGTGTTTTATTTTATGTTTTCATACTTTGACAAAAAATAATTAAAATTTAAAACGTAGAGAAATTATATAATTTTTATTAAAAAGTATTGTATATAGCATATTTAACTATATGTACAGTTATATAATTAAATAAAAAGTTTCTAAAATTAAATAATTTAAATTTTAAATAACATATATATATATATATATATAATAAACTATGCATGACGTCAAAATATTGCATCATGTTTGTAGGTAAACTACAGATTGGAAACAACTGTTTTAAATAGGGTGAAAATTTACAAGTCTTTTATACCTATAAATATAAGGGTCGACATCATGCTTGGCCTTCAGAATACTTACTTTTATGAGTTTAATCTCGAGCTTTTGTTTTCAAGGTCATTAAGGGTAATGGGGTCAAGGTAAAAGTAGTCTGCATCCAATATGGTGGTAGTATCCTGTAATGTATTATGCTTGCTGACTTTTATTGATTTTTCTTGGTTTTTTCTTTTAAAGGTCATTCAGAATCATGGTGTCAAGTAAAATATAGTCTGCATCCAATATTGTGGCAGTAGCCTGTGAAGTATTCTACTTGCTGAATTTTATGAATTTTATCTCGGTTTTTTTGTTTTCAAGGTGAATCAGTGTCATGGGGTCAAGGTCGAGGTCGTATATATCTATCATGGCGGCAGGAGACTGTAATATATTACGCTTGCTGACTTTTATGTATTTTTTCTCAAGTTTTTTTTTCAAAGTCATTCTAAGTCATGGGGTTAATGTCGAGGTAGTCTGTATCTATAAAGTGGCGGTGTTAGTCTTTATTGTCATGTGCTTGACGACTTTTATGTATCTTTTCTCGAGTACATTTTCTCAAGGTCATTAAGGTCATGAGGTCAAGACCGAGGTGGCATGTACCTATAAAGTGGTGGTGGTAGTCTGTAATATTAAATGCTTGATGACTTTTATGTATTTTTTCTCGATTTTTTATTTTAAAGGTAATTCAATGTCATGAGGTCCAGGATAAAGTAGTATGTATCTAATATGGCTGTAGTAGTCTGTAATATCATATGCTTGATGATTTTAAAGTATTTTTCTCGAGTGTTTTTATTTTCAAGTCCATTCAAGGTCATGAGGTCAAGGCCAAGTTAAGCTTCATCTAATATGGTGGTAGTAGCCTGTAATGTATTATTCTTGTTGTGTTTAATATATTTTCTATAAAGTTTTTATTTTCAAGGTTATTTAAGGTCATTGGGTCGAGGTGAGGTAGTCTGCATCTTACATGGCAGTAGTAGTCTGTAATGTATTATGCTTGTTAACTTTTATGCATTTTCCTCGAATTTTGGTTTTCAAAGTCATAGGTCAAAGATCAGTTGCTATTAGGCATTGTCTTCCAAGATGGTGGATGGGTGATGTATACCAAGATGGTGGTTACCTACCAAGATGACGGTCGCTTACCAATATGGTGGCCTCCATTAATATATAAACAATTGACAAACTAAAAACGATTATCGATGCTTCCAGTAACATATGAACAAAGATGGCTGCATCTAGTATGTATGTATTTTTTCTCTAAATGTCTAATTATTTATATATTTTTGCTCACAAGTATTTGATTCCTATCTGTCTCAGATATTACGTGTATGTTGAACTAAGAGCATCGTTTTGTCTTACATGATAATCTGAAACGTGGTCTAAAATCTCACAATATTTAAATAAATATTAATAAGTTTATTTTATGGCGAATATGTTTACTGTTAATATAATAGTTGGATTTTGCTATTTTGCAGTGATTTATTCAAGTGTGTTATGTTTGTTATTCACAATCAGGTATTTTCTGTACTCTCCCATGGTAAGTCAAATGAGAGAGAGAGAGAGAGAGAGAGAGAGAGAGAGAGAGAGAGAGAGAGAGAAGGAGTATTATCCTGATTGCGGAGTTCCTGATTCAGTGTACGCATAACCAGGAGTCGTATGTGTTGGTATTTAATTCAGACTGGAATGTGTGTTTGCTATTCCTACCACACGTATTTTAGGGAAATCTGCATTCTTTACACACTAACCACACTTTTGTCTATATCTGCCATTACACTCTTACCCATTACACAACCCCGTCCTGCCTACGTTACATAGCCTATTATATAATTGGTACCCTTACGCGCGGTATTGCTGTAGTAAGTAGCCATACATCATTACATATGCGGTTAGCCGGTGCACACCACACTACAATGTGCTTGTTTGTTTGCAGCGCCAGTGGGATGTACTGCGTGTCCGACGAGGAAGAACCATACTGCCCCAAGACGCCAGACTCTCCCGGAGACCCGTTATGCTGTAACTAACTTGCCGCTACAGACAGAGCGCTACGTTTTTCTGACAACTACTACAACCAGCAAACAAAAGATAACACGAAGTATATTCACTGATCAAATCGAAGTGTTAACACTAAATGTGCATTTGTGATTTATTTCCCTACATTGTATTAATTTGTGTACCTGATTAAATAAATTATTTGGAAATTAATTGAAAAAATATTTCTTGCACCTCTCAAGCTGAACTATTGTATATTTACAATATATTAGATTATAGAAAACATACAAATTTGTTAATGTAGCTCAAAAATTCAAATAAATTTGAAGTCTACTTGCTTGTTAATGTAAGAATATATTTCACATATTTCACACAAAGATTATGTAAAATTTATTTAATTTAATAGCAATGTTACAATATTGTATTTGGCAACTAATTTCAGAAAAGTTTGCCTTACAAAAACAAGTAAACGCCCACAGTGTCAATCTTGTTAGGCCTACACCATGTTATTTAAAATCCACGAAAACTAAAATAAAAAACCTGAAAGCAATAGTTTAACTGTCCTGAGAAATACATTGTTGGAAGGAAGCATATGAAGTTGTGTGAACAAAATTGTAGCAGCATATTGGTACAAACGATTTATTGAAACCATACGCAAAAACCATAAATCGTAGAGGTATAGGTATATTATAGAATCAGTATTTCCGTGTGTATTTGCATCTGCTATAGAGACAGCAGTCAAGAGATTAATGACGCTATTTCAAAGTAGAGCCATTGCTTAGTAATTTAATAACTTACGTTACTAATAATACTTTATTCACATAACTCTTTTTGAGAGTTGAGTTGGATATAAAGGTAACCTTAGGTAAATTTTGTCTCATATATGTGACATAAAGTAAAGTGTCTTTAAGATTTAACGGTTGGCTTATTACTGAGTTAATTTCCCCTTATTTTAAGTAAACTCGTTAAAGTAATTCAGTTTGTACCCCTTGTAGTATATGCGTATGTCTTGGACAATTTAATTTTTCCCTTAAAATTTCCATAATTTTCAATGTTATTCTTTAATTATCAAGGTTTTTCCATAATTTTTAAGGATTTTACTCTGTTTTTACCTGTTTTTCCAAACCCAAAAGAAACATCAAAACAGCTCTACAAATCGCCAGAAAAAGAGCCTCTAAAACAAGGTTTTTCCACGTTATTCCAACAAAAAAAAGTCGGGGCGATTCTATCACAACCTTCCCAGTAAACTTAATTGTTTTCTCGAATAAAAACAAACAAATATCTCAGTGGATAGTTTATTTAATTTTGTTTTGTCACTACGAATAGATTTTATTCGGTATTTATTATCAACACCAGTAAATTCTAAATTATTTTGTTCACTTGGTGATCTTAACAAATTATTCATCATTGTTGATGTTATTATTGAAGCTGTTGATAATCCAGGAATATCTGCATGTTTTGAGATTTCAACTCTAGAAAACTGAAAAGGAAAAAAGTTAGAACAAACATCAATATTATCAAATTTTTCATATTTTGCTTTATCTCCAACTTTATCTCTCTTTAGTAATCCATATTCTTCAAAAACATAAGCGTTATTTGGAAAAGAAAAACCATAACCTAGAGGAATATGAAATCGAATTATATTATTGTAAACATTTAAATATTCCCTAGTTTGATATATTTGGAGGAAAAGTTTGTCTTTCAAAACTCTCATTATTTCTATAACTAATTTATAACAAAAAATACATATAAATTAAAAATTCATAAAAGAAGTTTTCCAGTTAAATTACTCATTGCAAAATACAGAAATTATAAAAATAATCATGGAGCACAGAATTTAAAAAAAATAAAAAGTAAGAGCTACCTTTAAATGAAAAATTACGAAATATTGGTAAGAAAAGTAGAACAAGTGAAGAAAATAGAAAATTAATAACGTTGTTAGTTCCAGTAGCAGCAACAAATTTAAATTATCCAACAAAACCAGACGAAATGTTATTTGAAAGAGAATTATTTACAGAACATAAATCGCCTCATTTGGAAGAACAAATGGGAATTATATCGTTGAAATATTTGACGTGTGACGCAGCAGAGTTGACGCATACTGCTTCTGATTCTAATATAAAACTTGCAAAAGAAATTGTCAAATGAATTAATGTTATTAATACATTGTATGGTTTACGAAGGGATGGATATAATTTTTACATTGGAAATAGAAAAGTAATGAGAGATGATAATTTATATTTTAATCATTAAATAATATTTTATTAACAGGACTCTCTTATTTGTAAACAAGAGAAAGAGAATAATATCATGATGATAAATTCACTGATAATAATTATGAAAATTACACGGAAATTATTTTATATACCAATGCTGCATTCCAAAAATATATAATCCAAAAAAGCAAAAAACTCGAATAAAAGTTGGAAATACATAAATATAATTAAACCAATTTATGATAACTATATAAAAGAAACAATATCATAGGCAAACACACCAAAAAGAACGATTTCTCCAAAAAATTCCAAATTTAGAGAAGGTATGAAAATATATAAATGTTTACGAAAAGAATACATTTGGATGGGTGATGTTAGAAAACTGACTGATAGATTGGTAGTTATTCATAGTGAAGAAAATGTTGGAAATAATTATTATAACGAAAAAGTACGTATAATGAATATGTTGAACAAAAAATTTTCTGAATTTGTTATTAATAATCCAAAAGGAATTCCATATCTAATAAGAGTTTTAAATGTGATTACACATTCTTTTTTGAATTCAGAACATCATGGTCAAGGAATGATAAATTGGGCATTAAACTATTTAAATTTGTCTGCAATGCATTTGCCATGCTATAATTGTGGACCATTTATAAAATTAAGCGAAAGATCGGAAAAGGAGAGAATGAAATTAATAAATTAAATGAAGTGTGTAAACATCATGATATTGTTTATAGGGTTAATAAAGATTAAGAATCTAAACATGAAGCTGACAAAATTTTACAAAAAGAAGCAAAAGAAGTTATGTTAGATAAAAATACTCTATTTGCTGAAAAAATTGTTTCTGCAGCTGTTGCTTCAACTATGTTTACAATAAAGAAAATTAGATTGGGGTAGTAAAATTAAATAATTAATAATTTTATTTCTTTATAAATTAAGACGACAAAAATACAAATTTCGATATACCCATAGATAAATTAAGAGATTTGTGTATAGATAAATTTTTAACAAAAGATCAACTTGAATAAAAAATTGAAAGATGGAAAATGTTTCAAATTATCTTTACCAAATGAAAATAATAAAAAATATACTAAAAGAAAAGTATGAAAACTGTTTATATCATGGTGGATTTTTAAAACTTGTAATTACAGTTTTAGCTGCACTTGGGGCTTTAGCTGGAGGAGCTAGTGATATTAAAAATTCTGTTGAAGAAATGAATATAAATAAATAAATAAAAATGAATTAGAATAACAACAGAGACATTATTTAGCAATGGAAAATAAATCTAGAAGTGGTTCAGTTGGAAAAAGCGAAGAGTTTATTTCCACTATCCTATATTGATATCGAAAAATATGCAAAAGTACTAAATATTAATATTTCAGAAATATTTATATAATTAATGAATTACCAAAAATAATGCTTAACAATAAATGTGCTGAAGCTATTTTTGACATTTCATCAAATCTTGGTACTCGTTGGATTTGTTATTATAAAGAAAAGAATTATTTACTATTTTTAAAGTTTTAAAGTATGATGTGACAACTTACAAACTAAAAGTTACCAAAAGAGAAGGAATAATGGAAATTTTTTAATAATAAGAAATTGTTATATATATACCCTGGTGAATATTTGATAGAAAATATCTTAAAAATTAAATATATTAAAATTTAATTTAAAATCATTAGGTTTTGTATCACTGTTGGATAAATAAACAGATGTTTTGTGAGTTAGAAAAATGTTATGTAATTATTCATTTCAAATGCAACATCATTTAACGCTCATAAAACAGTTTACATTCATGAAGCACGTTCAAGATTATGCTCAACATACATTTCTACACTATAAATCACATTTTCAAATTCATAAAAATGATTCAAATAGATTAATCATTTTTGCAAACTGTTTTTAAAAATAATAGTCTTCAAATTTTTTTTAAAATTGCCTTCTTTCATTTTTCTACTCAATCTAATCCCAACAACAAAGTCATTATAAATTAATTTTAAATTAGTAACATCTTGTTTAAATATACATTGAAAATTTGTATTATCTCTTACAAATTGCTTAGGAACATCTGATATTTTTGGTTTTGCAAGAAATATGATTATTGAAAAAGAAAAAAATGGTTATAGTTACTGAATTATCTAATTTAACCTATTAAATAAATAAATGTTCATTGTAACTTGTCTTATGGAATGTTAAAAAAATATGATAATATAATAATTTATAATAAAATATAATCGCCAGTTTTCCACCAAAAACGATGTTTCATTTTAGAGATTCTATTATTTATGAACTTTCATAACCAATTTTTTATAAAATTATTAATGAACATTTTTAATTTGAATGTTTTAGAAATTACATATGAAAATGGAAATCTAATAGAATTTAATTTTGCTGGTATTGATATTATTTTAGGAACTAAAGATGCTAGAATAATTACAGATTTTTTGAATCCCTAAATTGTAGAAATAGAAGATACTAATATATTAGAAATTATAAAATTATAAATATAAATAATTTATACATAAATTATTGATAAATAGTAAATAAAATTATACACAAATATAAAGAGATTAGTATAATATCCCCATGGTAATGTCTCTATAATATATTTTTTTCAGACAAAATCATATGTTTATCATATTTTAAATTTAATTCGTTTGCCATAAAATTATTCACCAAATTTTTGTTTTCTTATCTCTTATCATGCTTTTTATATCATTTGTTCTTTTTTTTGTACTAATTCAGAAATCGATTTCATATATAACTGCAAAGCATTTTCATGATTTAGAGTGATTCCTTAGGTTTATGTAACTTGTTTTGCCAAAAAAAGTTTCATAATCATAACTTTTTCCACGAGTACTTATCCATTAGACACCATTATAATTTTTTCCTAATTCATTGGTCCATTCACCAAGCATACAACCTGTTTTAAGTATTTTTACCATCGCCAATGTAAACTATACTGTCTGTATCATAATATGCTACTTATTCATTTAATCCGTCTAACATTTCATATAAACATAATCGAGCATTGGAAGGTGAAAGAGTTGCTATAAATCTATTTGTTGCAGTGCTATATGATACATATATATTGTTGTAGTTATATGAAACTTAAATAATTTTTTTATTGAGTAAACAGTATTATTTATTTATATTCTATCATCCAGTAACAAATCATAACAGCGAATCGGATCAGTTATGTATTCTGTTTGTGGTAAATTTTATCTTTGACCTAATTTTCTCCATAGTGAATTTAAACAAATTCTCTCACCAGTGTGTTTCCCTGGATTTTATTCAATATTCTCAATTAATAGATCGATATTTGGTTCTTTTTATTTATAATCATCTTCCCAAGGACTAGTTTCCTATTTTTTTTTCATAAATGTTTAAATGTAATCACTAATCATATTACTCTGTTGTTCGAAATGACAAACATCGTAAATTTGAAGTATTTTTATAACTTTTTCTATAGTTTTTAAAATTCTATTGTTGTCTATGTTCCATTTATTGCTCGTTCTTCATCATTGTGTTTGCATAGTCCCTTTTTCTGAACAGCATATTTTGAGCATAAAGTGAATAATAGTTTTTATTTTTTAATAGGTAGAACTGGATGACGTAAATTCCGCGGTGCTAAACCTTTACATTTGATCAACCAAGCCAATTTTCTTCATAATTTTTAGGTTTAAATATTTTAACTGGATGGCCCATAGGATAATAATCATAAAAAAATTACTGTCGGATACAAACTACATATAACTAACTATATATCTTAATTTTTATCATGAAACTTTTAGTTTTGAAGCATTTCTTCTGGCCCCCGAAAAATGCATCTCGAGATTGTAATGGTTCCATTGTATTTAAGTTTTCTTCTAAATTATTTTAAAAATATGTATTTTTTCCATTTCCAAGCCCATATTTCCCTTTCGTTGTGACCATTTGGTCTCAAATTTGTCGTTCGAATGTTTGTTTTAGTAAGCAAATAATCCATATGTTTATTGTTACATTAAATTATTGTATCTGGAGAATAACAATCGGAACAACCATACCAAAAACGACCATGATATTGATACATCGTCATAACCGTTCACTTTTACTCCAAAAATAGTTATTGCTCTTCCACGTAAAGAATGACGAACATTAGGAAATGTATTTAACCATAAAATTGATTCTTTACTAATTTTTTTTCTCTTCCTTAACTACCGCAATAGTTTTTTTTTCACAAAATAAAATAGCTTTGTAAACCGCCATACAAACACTCGCTACGGTTATGTATTGAAATGGATCTATATTTGCTATTTCTAAAAACGATTTTCTAAATTTATGACAACCTCGCCGTAAAATGCCAACTTCAGAATCACAATATTCAGTAATTTCTTTTTTGAAATAAAAAATTTGTTTTCTTTTACACTTTCAGCATGCCATTTTAAAAAGTCTTTATGTTGTGCTTCTTTACTTGTGTTGACTCCATAATATTTTATTGAGAGAACTTTTCTGCTTTATTGAAAAAGTGTGGAAAATATTTTTTTAATGCTCTTGTAAACGAATGTTTTGGGAAATGGCAAAATACTTCCTTGAATAAAGTTTGTACTGTCAATAAATTTTATATTAAGACTTGATATTTTAAGTTGCATAATTTTTTGAACCTTGGTATATAGTTTTAGGTTTTATGCTGTTTCTAACACAATATTGTAAAATATTATGAATCATAACCTTTGTAATTATGTGTAATAAACATTAATTCTTTATTTGTTTCAGATTTAGTCCATTCGCAAAACTCGTCATTTGTTTTAAAGTGTCGTTTGACGACACCATGGAAATTTTGAAGATATATAAAGTTTGGTTTGTGAATACTAGTATCTTGTTGAGCTTCGTAATCAAAAAAGTAATATTTTTGATTGTAAGTGCAAGTCGGTGCTCGTCCATTACAACAATAAGATTCTATGCATTGGCCGCCATTTTTCAGTTTATTTTGCATTTAACATTTATTCCATTCTATTCTCACAAATTCTTCACAATTTTGACTTTCGGCAAATCCACATGTGTGTCGACTATTTCTAACGCATACTTTGTTCTACACTTATAGAGCAACTTACACACTTCATAGTTATTATTTAAACAACATTGCCCAAACTTATTTGTGTTGTGGTATGTCACAATTATTACAATAATATACGCTACCTAAATATCATTCCATACTATTAATTGCATCGAAAGATTCATTGTGTAAACACAAGTAAATAGTTGTTGGTCTTTTTTTACCAGAATGTATCATTCAATTGAAATGTGCGGCTGAAACAACTTTAATTCGAGCATTTAGAAATTCCTCTGCTTCGTGAATATCTTCCAAACTGAATCAAATTTCCCTATTTTTTCCCATTCTTACACAAAGTTCACGAGCCAATTCTCCTTGCAATTTTCTTCCTTTAATAATGTAAATAATTTCCTGATTCGTTAATTCTATATCAAAAATGATGTTATTTTCGTATGTTAAAGCTGTAATTATTGCTCTGGTTCCACATAAATTATCAGTATTTTTAATATTATAAATATATTTTGCCTGTTTATCTTTAGCTAAATTGACAAATTTTTTACCTCTTTCTCCATTTCCTCTCGGAACACTGTAAACATCGATGTCAAAAACAGTTTTGATTATATCTACATTTTCGTTGGATCCAATGATTCTTTCAATTTTACTATGTAAATTTCCGGCATTTCAATTATTTCTTCTAGCCGCTGAAATTGTATGGTGACTATTCTGATTATTTGCATATATTCTCATTTGATTACCATGTTTTAAATTTTTTTTAATGCTTTCATTGTTGTGTGAACAGCATTTCGCACAGCGCTAATGTTTTCTATAGTAGTGCATAGTAAATCATTTACGTGAATGCTGTACTATGTTTGCCAGATTTTGACATCCTCAATTAAAAAAAACGATTAATTTCACGAACCTCAAATGGTGGGCTACTATCAACATGGTCATTAAAATTTTTTGTTTAATAAGAAAAATTTGACCATAATGTTTACTACCTTCTTTTACGTCAGTAATTGAATAGGCATATTTTTTTTTTAATTTCGAATTTTTTTTTTTAAGTTATGAATACATTCAGGAAAAGGATAAACTTTTAGAATTCTTTTTCTTTTTATTATAATTTAATTTGATTTTGGAAAAAGCAAATTTGTAATTAAATAATTTTTTTTTAGTCTGTGTATATATATATATATATTTAAAGCTTTTAGTTTTAGCTCTTAATTACCCAACAATTTAAAAATACTTTACGTTTTCCGTATAATTTTTAAATTGGGTTTCTTGTGTTTGAAGACAATGCGTAATAAAACTTCTAACTAAACCATCTTTTCCTGGTTTATATTTAACTCTGTTTTCAATCAACTCACTTATTGAATATTTCGCTGACATTTTAAATTGTATTTAATAGGAATAAAAATTTATAAGGATAACGACGATTATAAAGATAAAAATATGAAGGAATAAAATTGAGTAAACTGTATAAATTATTGATAGTAATGAAATCGCTTTATTCTTTATTCGTATTTAATAGAAATTAAAATTTATAAAGATAACAACCAGTTTAAAACATAAAAAATGTGAAGGAATAAATTCGAATTAAATGTTTAAATTTTTGATCATGTGACGATACCTATGTCGTCACCTAGTAAAATGTTATTGTTTTAGTAATTTCGCACCACAGGTGGTAACATGAATGAGCTGCGTACTTATCGTTTTTTTTTAATGTATATATATATATATTTGGTTTTATACCGGTAGGTAAAATTATTCGTTTTGCTATTTATTAATCTATTATGAATTTTAATGCACGTAGTTTATATCGTTGTTTGTAATATTTGTTATCGATATTATTTACAAATCGATTTGTAAAGAGGCGCTTGGGTGACGCGATACCGTGATGTCACCTGGCTGGTGCCGATGACAGTCAGCCGTTTTAGGCTGGAGAAGTATGCGCTTGAACGCTGAGCGAATGGTGTCGCATGCCAGCTGTGCACAGTAGCGGGAGCTCGGGCGGACTTTCCAGCAGTATGGGGCTGCAATGTAATTTCTCCCCGGTCGCGTTATGCCTTGTTGTACGCGAGCGAGTGAACGTTGCCGTAACGCTTCCGGGAGCAAATAAATTAACTGTTTAAAGAATATTATGAGATCATGACCGACGTGAACGCAGACACGAAATTGCTATGATGGCCTGTAGCACGCAGCTCGTGTTGGTGAAATATTGGCTAAGTATCGCAGAGACGTATGGACGTATTATGTGTGAAAACGCTGTGCGAAGTAATATGCACTTTAATACGAGCGTACTGAAAGTCGCGGAAATAACTGTGAAACCGCTATTTACGACTGATGGCTCGTGAAATCTAAATTGGCCAAGATTGGTACACTGTGCGTTTTGCGTGGCCTGGGAATAATCATTTTAAAGTGTACGTATGGTAACAGCGACGTATTTGAACGTCCCGGGGTTTTTAGCAATATTTCTTTGGTGCCCATAAAAATAACTTTTAATATTTAATCGTAACATGATTTATGCAGGCTTTATTGCGTACGCTGTTCCATGCGGTTAGAGTGCTAGAAGCATGCCCGTGCTGTTTCGTAATGGTCTAACACGCTGGATATAACTGAGTGCGTCAGTGCGAATCTGCATGCCAGTGAGTGCAAGAAAACCGCGCATGTTTGCGTGGGGCTCCAAGGTCAACGAACCTCCAGTTGTTCCATTTCAGAGCATCGAGCGGGGCGGAGTCTACAGTGAGCTGTCACTGGACAGCAAGGTTGTTCCTCGATGTGCCAGGTGGTCAACATTACGGTATTCTGTGTGAATGCAGAATTAAAGGTATCAGTTAACCTTAAGCGCCATCATCATTATGTTCCTACGGAGTCCGTCGTTCATTTTTAAATACTTTAGAAGCATGTCAAACAAGCTTCGCGGAAACGATTATCTTATGTGGTTGAATTTTAGTATTAAATTTAAAAGCGCACCATTTATTGAAGGTTATCACGTATGGCAAAGAACGTTATGCGTTATTACGGGGTCTGCCCATGCAAAATGTAAAATTTGAGTGTAAAATAATTTGAAATTTTTTTGTGTGTATTTTTGCATAAAGTTATTGCTTGTAAACAGTCGTTTTGGTGCGGAATAAATATTGAATCTAAAGACCTTCGAGCTAACGAGTGAGAGACATTAATTTGTGGGGTTATTCACAAAAAAATAACAACCAGCTTTGTTTCATCAGACATAATAACTCATACATACATACATACATACACTCGCAATAAGGCTACCGCCCGGTGGCAAGCTCTCTCACCTCTCCTTCACCCAACCAACTCCTTTTCCACTCCCTTCCTGAATTTACCAACCCCTCTCACAGATACCAATTCCTCCCTCAACACATTCCACTCCCTCACAGACCTCACAAGCATGGACTGCCTACCCCGCTCCGTTCTCCCCTCTAAAGCTTCACACTGTTGTTTCCTCTTCTTCTAAACACCCCCTTACTTAGCTTGCAGTGTAGCCCTCCCCATCCCCCCTCTTTGTTCACCACTCTGTTCAACTTTCCTCCTGTCCTTCAATGAGCTCCACCCCATTTCTTTCTTCATCACAGATGGTCTATAGTTCCCTTCTTCCTCACTATCCTGCCCCTGACTTTTCCACCTACCCTTCACCCATCTTGCTTCCCTTCTCTGTACCTTCTCCAGTTCTCGCGCCTCCACCTCCACATACGGGTCCCATACTGCAGCATATTCTAACATTGGCCGTACCATTGTGCCATACGCCTTCTCCTTCACCTCAAAGCTGACTCCATTCAGCACCCTTCCCAGCATACCCAGAGCCCTTCTTCCCTTTGCAACCACTCTATCTACCTTTTTTTTCCACCTGAGGTCTCCCTGCAGTACAATCCCTAGATACTTATATTCTGCTGCTTCTTCTATCTCTTCTCCCTCCCATCTGCACATGTCCCTGCTTATCATCTTCTTCCTTGTGATCCTCACTACCTTAGTTTTTCTTACATTTATCTTCATTTTATTTTTCCTGGTTCACAACCATATCTTATCAATGCCCGCCTACAAATTTCCGCCTCCCTCTCCCACCTCAGCATATACAACACAATCGTCTGCAAACAATCTGATTTTTCCCCTAATCCCCAAACCCATATCATTTACCATTATGGTAAATAACAAAGGACCCAGCACGCTTCCCTGTGGTACCCCTGACGTAACCTCCTCTTCCTACGATATTACCTCCCCCACTTTCACCCTCTGACTTCGCCCCCTGAGAAAGTTCCCTATCCATTCCAATACCCTCCTGTCTGGTATCAGCGCCTCCACTTTCCTCATCAATGTACCATGGGGCACCTTATCAAATGCCTTCTCAAAATCTATGAAGCAGGCATCTACCTGCTTCCCCTCATCAACTACCTGCACCAGATCCTCTAATAACCCAGCCAGCTGAGTCTCACATGAGTATCCCCTCCTGAAACCATGTTGGGACTCCTCCAACCAATTCCTATTGTTCATACCCCTCACCACATACTGCACCACCAGCCTCTCCATTACTTTTCCTGTACTTGATGTGAGACTCACCGGTCTGTAGCTGCCAGGCCTCCCCCTATCCTCTCCCTACTTGTGTATAGGTACCACCATAGCATCCTTCCAATCTTGTGGTAACTTACCCTCTCCTAAGGACTTTTTAAACAGCACTTCTAAATATTTCGCCAACTCCCTGCCACCAAACTTTAGTGCTGTGTTTCCTATCTCATCTGGACCCCCTGCCTTACTGCTCTCCAAACCCCTAATTAACTTTTATATCTCCCACCCCTCATCTTAAACTCACTAAACACCTTCCGAACCCTGTTTGCCCCCCTATTCCTACCCTCCTTTGCCTCAAACACTGACAAGTACTGTCCTTGCAGCATCTCCGATTTTTCTTGGTCATTTGTCGCATGCCTACCATCCCTTCCTGTTAGCAGAGGGATTCCTTCCTCTCCTCCCCTTAAACTCCTAACATACCTAAACAATTCCCCCCATTCCTTGCCTTTTCCTTCTTTCACCATGTTCCCCAGAAATACATTCTTTGTCTGTTTGATCTTCCTTTTAAGCTCCCTACCCATTTGTTTCATCATTTCTTCAGATCTTATCATCCCTTCATTTCTCCACTTGGCATGTAATTTTCTGCACTTCTTCATTTTCAAAATCTCCTGTCCATAATATGGCGGATCTCCCCAGTCCGTAACATTTTCACTGTCACAAATTTCTCCAACATAACCTCTATTAATCATCTAAACTCCCTCCAAACCCCCTCTACATCCTCCTCCATAGACCATTTTTAAACCTGTCTCTCAGGAATATTTCTGCCCCCATCTTGTCTCCTCTCCTATACTGCCACACCAACCTTTCTGCCATTTGCACTTCCCTCATCCTGCCAATCCCAATTTCCACAACCGGGATATGATGGTCGCTTATACCATCCAATATTAGCCCTTTCCTTACATACACCATTATCCCTCCTCCTCTCCCATCCCTGTCTCTTCTGAAGATGGTGAACTTATCCTGCCTACACTCAATGTCCAGTACTTCCTCAGTCAACCAAGTCTCCACAGCTACCACTATATACGCCCCATATCATTCAACCTTTCCCCAGAAGCCCTCCAGCTTGTTGTACACACTCCTACAGTTCACCACCATTATATTTACACTAGTACTCTGCTTTACCATCCTTCATTGCTTACCTCCTCTCTCCACCCCTGCAGGCTCATCAATGCTATCCTCTCCATTTCTCTCCCCTTCCATTTCCTTGCTTCTAACTGATTGCTATTTCAACAACTGCTGCTCTGCCCTGACCCTCTAGATGCGGCCAGCTGCTTCTCTACCAAGCACATCACTTAGAATGCTCTTTCCCTGTTCTGTCAGGTGAACCTGGTCCCTCCCTACACTTTCCCAGCCTACCCATTTCCTACTATCTATGAATGTAGCCCCCAAATCCCTACACACCCTCTCATATACCTCACTCGCAGCCACTACCTTCCTATAGGATACTCCTTTCCTAACCGGCATTCCACTGATTACTGCCCTAGCTCCAGGGAACTTCTCCCGCACTTTCCTCAGCAATCCCCTGAGGTCCCGCTCTACCTTCTACCCCACCTCCCTATGAGCCAGGTAATTTCCCCCTACATGAATGAGAACAACATTTGCCACCCTGCTAACTCTCATACCACTAACCCTTTCTCCTCCAAATCCCTGGTATTTGCCCCCCCCCCCCCCCAATGCCTGATATTCCTCAGCTCCACCCCCTTTACAATATAGCTGCCTAGAAAAACTACCTCTGGCTCCCTTCCTACAACCTTGCAGTGACATGTGTAGTGGTAACACTGTCGTAGATATATATAAGGTATTGAGCATTGGCTGAGGTACTTGGGTTTTCAAGTCGAGAACGCTTTCTGCCCCGTAAGGGTAGTTTAGGTATTGTAAGTGTGTCGTGGAGTGAGTTAGAGATTGACACACCTGACACCCCTGCGTGGTAGAAGGTGTCTCAACAATAATGAAATAAATTTTAGTTACTTGTCTTAATGTTATGATAATAATTAAATTCGTGTATATTTAACTTCTTGATATGAAACAATTTCTCATTAAAAATTTTTGCATATTGTTGTATATTTTTCCTTGGTAGTTTTATGAGAAGAAAATGATCTTATTGTTTTATTCTCATTATATACTCTACACGTAATCGTGTTTGTTGGACAATTAACATGTTTTATTTAATTTAGAATATCTACTAGTGTGTTGAGTAATTTTGTATTTTTTTTATTTTTGAAATGTAGTTTATAAAAATATTTTCCACGTTTCCATAGTACTTTCTCTTTATTAAACTCATAATAATTTCTGCCATATTTAGCAGACCATTTTTTACAGGTGTTAATATGTTTATCTTTTGTGTCTTTATGTGATGAAAAACTTTCCATGTTTAATACTTCACAACACTTTTTACAATTTTTGGTTTATTTTATTGATTTCCTTTTTTGTTTATACAAAATTAAATTTATTTAAAAGCACAAAAATTGAGCTTTGAATTTTTGAACAGCAAATATATATATATAAATTGAATACACTTCAGTTTTTACACCTTTAAATACTGTACAACCATTTATTTCTTTATCTTATTAAATTTCTCTCTTTATAAATTAACAAAAAAATGTAATCACTTCTCAATAAGTTAAACAATTCATATGAATTGAGAAAACTACAATAGCTTGAAATTTATAAATGGTATGCTGCTACAGATTTCCAAATTTATGAATATAAGTTTGGTAAAATAAAGTAATTGTAATTTAGACAGTAAGTATAAAATTACATTACCAGATCGTTACATAAATATATTTGATAAAAATGGTTTGAAAATTATAAATGAGAAAAAAAGTTTTATTATTATTTTTATTTGTTATTATTTTATCTAAACAAACGGTAAATGGCAAATACATGCATGATAATGAATTTTATTGAAATCTAAAAATTATATATTTTGAATCTTTGGAATTACATTTTAATCTTTTTTTCCAAATTTCAGTTAACTTTGCATGATTAACTTGCTGATTTAGCTTAAATTTGCTTCTTTTTAGCTTAAATTAGTTTTTGATTTTATCTTAAATTTGTTTGATTTAGCTTGCAGATTTTGTTCAAATTTCCTTACTTTACATAAATTAAGATTAATGAAAATTTACCTTGTATAAAAGTAAAAGTGATGTTTCGTGCCACTTTTTTTTTTAAACATGACAACCTTGTTTTAGAGGCTTTTTTGGCCATTTTTAGAGCTCTTTTGATGTTTCTTTTAGGTTTGGTAAAACTGGTAAAAACAGGGTAAGATCCTTAAAACTTAAGGAAATATCCTTAAAAGATAAATAAATTTAAGGCAAAAATTTAATTGTTCTAGACCTACACATATGCATAGCTATTAGAACCAAGGAGGTGCCGGTTCGAGTCAACCTCTTGCAGCAGAGAAAAATAACAGAGCGGCTTTAGATAGATAACACTGGAGGAGGCTAGGGTCTTTCCTAACTTTTTCGTGATAGCCTAGTGTAAGATCCACCATTCCCCTTTAGCAGATTGCATTAAATACTAATTTACCAGGTAGTAATTTATCAATGTTAGATGCATAATAAAGCTCTGCAAGTTATAACAATATTTTTTTAAGCAACGGTGAAATTTAACCTCTTGCAGGTATGTTAAAGGACAGAGTTATTTTAATTCATTAAAATTGCATAGGTATAGTTTTTTATAACTACTTGTACATAGTAAAGTGACAACAATATATACACTTGTGTGCAATTTAGAGTTATAAAATTCGTATTAAAGACAGAAATATTTAGCAGATATTATGCTCTTTGAAAGTCACTGTGTACATGCAAAAAAAATGAAAACTGTGTTGAAAAAGGCGACTAGCTGCTAACTGAAAAACCTTGACTACCCGGCAGAGTTACAATATTGCAGCAGTGCACTGTGTATGTCTTCTCGCGATTCAAGGTAGAATATGCTTGGCTTACTAGAGTGCTTTATGCTTGTAATATAGTAGTGTAAGTTAAATAATTAGAAGCACCTTTCATTTACAACATTTTGTGGCAAATGGTGTCCACCACATGCTCAGTAGAAAGCTTGTGTGTGATTGATAATGCCTGAAATGTGGAGACACCAGCTTTAGCAGTGAGTAGTAGAATAGCACATGAGAAAATGATACCTTACACAATGCGCTGTAAACAAATATACATGTTTCATGAAAAGCAAATATATATAACAACACTACTCATTATGTTAAATATAAACAACAGTAAACAAATTTAATTTGCAACAGCAGGTTAAATGGAATAGAAAACGCTACATATTAATTTGTAACAGAAATAAGTCAGCCCCATCCACAGCTATGAGACTAATAAAGGCAGTTGTTATAGGCTTGTCAGATGTCAGGCACGTGATAGAACGTAGATAACTGGAATCACAGTTGAAGGCAGTTGACGCGACACAAAATTATGCAGCAAGTACATCAGTGGACGACACAAGTGGTTATGTAATAAAACAAAGGGTGGCAATTTTGCAACAATATTAGGTGTGGCATACATACTCCCCACATATGGAAATCAATTAGCTGCACATAATTACCAAAATGTTGAGGTAGAGAACATATACACAACAACTCATAATGCCTACAGCACAGCTCGTACAAATAGTTGTCAAGCAAGCTGAGAATATTCCTACATTTCTGGGAGAGATAAGTTTAGACAAAGAAAAATTTCTGGAACATTACATAGCCGCTAGTGACATAAATAGCTATTACGACACAGAAAAATGTAGGAGAATAACATTCTATCCCCAGGGCACTCTAAGAGAGCTTATGAAAACCAGTTCAAAATAGAATAGAAGCAGAAGTAATGTGGAACGAAATTGAAACCAATTTGCAGAACACATTCACACCTACAGACAACACAGAAAAATAGAGACAACTGCCGTATAGAAAGCACAAAAAGTAGGAGAGATTTGCCAGGCACATGTAGAGGATTTGCTGTTTTGTAGAAATAAATACAGTCCCCATTTGCCTGAATCCAAACAAGGCAACTTAAAAAGAGTTGAACAAAAGTTAAAGTTATATAATGAGGCCGTTAAGAGGGATTGTAATAATGCAGAAAAAGAAAAACTCCACGAGGAGATGTTGTAATTAAGGGAGGAAATTGCGAAATTAATGCTAGAACCGGAAAACAAACACAACACATATACTGCAGATAAGTTTCAACACAAAAGGCAATTTAAAAATTAGGCAAATCAACAACTTAGAAATTAAAAAAAAACAGGTCCGAATAAGTCAGGCTACAAAACAGATATGGTTAGCAAAATGGTGTAAATATAAATCAGAGCATTCACAGAGTTACTCCAATTGAGATAGTATTGTATTACAATATGGCAGTAAACAGGGGAAACAATTATGAACATGTTAATTACAGTAAAAAGGGACAACACACCATAAAACCACAACAGGTGCAGAAACATTTTTCAGCAAAAGGGTACCAGGCAGAGCCTACGTGGATTTTGCAAGGCAATAAAGAACACAACACAATGACAAATGTAGGTCGTTAAAACAATAAACAAAGAGATTTAGACCAAATATAATATTCTCTCACAAAAATGAAGTGAAATAACAAATACATTTCAGTAAAGAAAATTCAGGAAATAACGTAAGCGTGATGATGTAATCGAAAGTCAAAACACAAAAACCGAAAAGTTATTATAGTCTCACAAAAACAACAGGTCAGAATACAAAACAGCGGCCGCAAGGTACCTTGGAAAACACAAGCTAAATGATTGCAAGATGCAATGTAGCAAAATTCTACTATAATAGTTTATCGGACTGTGGAGTGAAGTGCAGCAAACATGCGCATTATGTTTGTATCCAGGGTACCATGCTAAATATTGTGATTTATTTCCGAACCAAGAGCTCGAATTTCAAACAGACATTACAGCAAGATTCAGTAACTATAAATACAAATTCGGAATGCATTTATTCAAACTGTGTATAAATAAGAGAGACAACAAAACCACTGCCACAAGCGCAACTAAAACATGCACACAGAACAACATGGCGATGATCAGACAAGGCAACATACATGCACACAGAACAACATGGCGATGATCAGACAAGGCAACATACATGCACACAGAACAACATGGCGATGATCAGACAAGGCAACATACATTCCTGCTGAACCAGATATAGTTCCAAATATCACAACAGAAAACAACAAAACTGCCACAGCAAGATTGAAACATGTAGTTCTGAAAACATCAACAACATGTGTTATGCTCAAAATAAAAGGAAAACTATATTATGTGCTTTTGGACATGGGATGTATCTGCAGTTGCATAGGAAACACAATAATAACAAACCAACAACTTATGCCGGTAACAGAAACATCTTCTTGAGTAGGGCGACAGAAGAAATAGAACCACCATGGTTTAAAACAAATATAAAATAGAGCATAGCAGAATTCACATTTTTACGTCATTGAAAATTAAAAAATGGATGTTGTATTATAGTGAACTTTATCAAAGTATACAATGTGATACCATTTCTCAAACACAAAATTATGTCCATAAACTGTAATAACAGTGATAAAATTTTCCAGGTACAATTATATACATCAGCACCAGTAAATGGACAAACAGACACAATCCAATATTACATAAAGATAATTGAGATAATAGAAGAAAATATAGAAATTAATGTCATAGGTTATTTAATAAAAATTTAGATTCATACCAGAGAGACGAACTTTTAAAAGTTATCAATTAATTCCAGGATAGATTTGCTAACTGCATATTAGAACTCACATAGGGGAAGAACTATCAAATTAAATTATAGATGATAACAGAAGAACACTTACATACAAGACAGTATAGAAATAGCTGTAAAATACGGGAAGAATTATCAAAACAAATCAATAATATGGATGATATAGGGATTATTGAACGATCGTATTTACGCTATGCTGTGCCGAGCTTAGTGATTAGGAAAAGAGAGGGCAGGTTTGAGTTTCCTAGCTGAATTTTGTCAACCAAACTATTATTTGAAGAGGGTACAATATCGCCTCCCTGGAACTGAGGATATTCTAAACATTTTACAGAATACAAAATATATTACATCATTAGATATATTTCGGGTTTTTAAACTATCCCAGTTAGGAAGCAAGATAGACACTAACTTTCATTTACGATAGAAGGGGTAGGCCTCTATCGATACAAAACAACGGCAATGGGATTAAGTGCATAACCACAATATTTCCAACAATTCATTGATATTTTGCTAAGACCAGTAAGGTGAAACACTGCGATAGCATATATAGATGATATTCAAAATAGGTAACTCGTTTAGAGAACACGTAAAAGTATACAAGAATTTAATATTGAAATCAATGAAAATAAATTTTCATTAGCATGACAAGAAATTAGAATTCAGGCCATTATAATACACTACAAGGAATTGTCACTAACCCTTAGAAAATGAAAAGCATACAACAAATGACACTGACGGGGAACTTTAAATAACTAAGGACATTTCTAGGGAAGACATCCTGTCTGCGATGGTACATACCTAATTATGCTGAAAAAGTAGAACTGCTTGTGAAACTCATTAAAAAGAGTACACATTATAAGTGGGGAGAAAAAGATTACAAGGCTCATCTATAGTTAAAGAACACCTTACAAAAATGTTCTATATTAAAACATTTTGATGTAAACACAATACTTGCATGTGATGTTGCGTCGCAGACTGTAATAAGCACAGAACTGATGCAATTACAAGATAATAGCAAACAGAAAACATTATATGTTCTGCATCTAAAAATTTATCAATAAATGAAACAAAGTGGTCTACTATGGAAAGACAGCTAGGTACAATTAAATACTTTTGTAACTATTTTAGACAGTATTTGTATTGGAAGATCGTTTACTATAGAGACAGATCACACAAGTCTCACATATTTGAAAATTATGGAAGAACATAATGTCAGAATACAAAAATATGGCATTTGCATTGGTAGAGTACTATTTTCAAGCAAAAAGGGTAAAAGGAAACCTAAACACATTAGCAGATACGATGAGAAAGATACCAATGGTAGGTAAAGCACAGGTAAACAGTATTAAAGTTGACCACATTAATTATAGAATTTAAATAGAAATGACTGAATGGAGAAGTTTATCTAGGGTCCTAGCGGAATGTTCGTACCAAAATCTGTAGGATGAAACAGAAATAAAATACACTATCGCCAAATACATAACCAATAACTAGCAACATATAAATCTTTTTACTGAGAACCAAGAGCTCAGTTTTGATAAAGCATAAATTGGTAAAGCCATAATAAATTCAGAGAATATTCCCCTTCTAGTAGTTGTAAGAATTGTCATCCAAAGTTTTTAAGTTACCATAGAAGTTACTGCAAAATATTCCAGATAAAATTACATTTATTAGCAAAGACACCATATTAAAATACGAAATTTTAATAACAAAGTTAAAGGGCGCAACACATTATTTACCCATATATAAACAAGAACACAAATACATTAGAATCGAAAAGACCATGAACTATTTTTTGTACCCAATAAAAAACAACACACAAAACACCATCTTCAGCGGAATATAAGTATGACACGCATATATAAAAAACTAAAATCGCCTTAACACAACCCAGTAAAGAAGATCCAAAATACATTAAGCTAGCCAGACGCTATGGTATAGCAACAAACAGAGAAATATGATTTTAAAAAATTCACATTTATAGGCGAAAAGAAACTTACATCAGTACCACAAATTTTTATGTAAATGAGATAATAGCAGACTACCATGACTCTTTACTGGGAGGAAGTCATTTTGGGGTGTTTAAAATATAAAAAAATATCGAACAGTAATACTACTGGGACACAGTGAATAAAGATGTAAAAAATTACATAAAGAATTGCCCTATTTGCCAGAAAATTAAACCAAGTAACAAGAAACCCATAGGATGGTTACAACCTATAGAAACTCCACCCTTATTAAGCCATAGGCCTTAGATGCCTAAGGGCCACTGCAGAAGTCAAGAAAAGGTAACCATTATTATATTAGTATAGGAAATGTTTTTTTTAGGAGGTTTGTTGTAGCTCAGACAGCAAAATTAATTGATTCGGAGACATGTGCAAATTTCAATAAATATGTTATTTAATGGTATGGATACCCACAACAAATTTTAACATATAGATGTTCTTCAATAACGAGCTCATAACGGAGTTACTAAAGATACTGGAAATAAAAAACCTCAAATCACAGCGTATAATCCGGCATGTAATGTACTAGGGGAGGCTGAATAAAGTTACAGGTCAACACTGATAACATGCGCACACTGTAGCGTTAACCTAGCCTCGCTACACTGCCTAAGGTCGTGCGGGGTATAGCTGGTGGCCGAGCACAGTGGATTTATAAACATGCCCTACTTGGACCAGTTATAAAAGGGACCCCACATGGCAGTACACCCTCCCCCCAGATGGCACAGTGAGTTGAAGCAATATACTTGTGAGTGAGATTGTAGGCTAAAGATGAAGGAAGCTGACGACCCTACGCCCCAGAGGAGCTCTGAGGCCAACAGTTCTACAAGATTGGGGAGCATAAACATGTTTGCGGTAGGGAGCCATTCTGGTAACGAGTCATAGTCCCTCATCACCACTGTAAAGTTAATTACGGCAAAGTTAGGGCATATATGAATTTATATTGTGAATCTAGTATAAATACAGTTTCAGTACAATTTATAACACAATTGTATTCTCATTGTTCTGTAAGAGTAAGTGTATTCCCATTGTTGTATAGCATAAATGTATTGTGTTCTCATAGTTAGAGTTTATTATATTAAAATATATTTTTATAAATGATCCTTCTTATTTAGCTACCATCGAGAGCAACCCGCCCACCCCCCCCCCCCCACTCCAACAAACCCCTTACCACTTATTACAGTATAACAGTGGTTGAGGTTGGTTCGACTATAGAATATTGGATACCAGGACTAATACAATCCTAGTATCCAGGAGGAAGGGAAGTGTTACAAGAAGATCCCGCAAGCTGGGATGAAAACCTCGATTTCATTGTGTTTATAATACAACTGTGAACACCAGCACAATATTCATATCGTTCTACCTGTTACACGGGGTAGAAGATCCCGTGTTTTGCTAACATCACACATGTTAGCAAATAAATGCTCCAAAACCGGTAAGACTGTTGTGATAAGCTACGAAGAGATAGAGAACAAGCAAAATTTACAATAATAGAACCACAACATAGACCTAATAACAAGGAGAGACACAAGTCACTAACTTTCAAATATAAAGGTTCGTACCTCAATATAAATGTCACTGGGCCATCGACAGTGGAAATAAAAATATGTAGAACAGGTAACTTTATGCTGGATATAATAAACACGATAAATGTAATTAGTGCACAAATGAAATACTAATTGTTTTGCAGAAAATATAGCAAAAATAACATAGTTATTATAAGTCAGATAATTCAGGGGTATTCTCTATGGTTTTTATTTCAGAACTGAAGGAGAAAGATGTATTAGGACCGCTGTGATAAGAAGATGGTCTGGTCGCAAAAGGAGTATGAAATGTAACAAGTTAAGGTAAATCAATTAAACTCATCTGAGTTATAATGGCGAGAAGTAGGGGTTAAAGAGCAGGAATTGCTTTAAACTGATAAAGGTGAAAATCAATTGAAAACAACAGGCTACCATTTTTACTAATCATAATGTTTATGAATTGAAATATTTCTTGTATTAGGAGAGATAGTAACCAAGGATAAATGACAAGAAAGCCCTACTTCTCACCAGAACGTACGTGATCATTTAATCCAATCTTTTCTGGTTTGCACCTAAAGAAGCAGCACTGGAAAAAAAATCAGTGGCAAGCATCACGAAACAATGTGGCACACCATTTTGCATGACGTCATGTATTCATAACAGCACGGAGCTATTACAATGTTTGGCAGCACATTTAAAACTCCATATATATATATATATAGAAATATTGCTTTTATTAACCTCTAAGATAGAATGGAGGCACACTTAATATTATAAATCACTAAGTATTAGTATCACTCTTCTAAAAGAGAAGAACATCTCCACGCCAGCCAGCATAATGCATGCAAGTAAACACGAAAGTGTACACATATACCGAAGCCACATAAATATATACACTATGGCCTAAACAGCATGCAGAGTATAAAGCTGATGCCGACGTATCTTAATTTTCGCGACGCGGCATGTAACCAAGAAGCCATTTGTACGCGAAAAATTTAATTGTGCCAATACAAAATGTAAAGTACGTCATTTTAGACCAGTCACCACAAGAGAGCAGTACCTACTGGTATCTCATGAAGCTTCAAAAATATATAATTGAACACAAAATCCTGGCATACGTTTAAAAAGTTAAACACAAAAAGTACAATAAAACGTAGGAAAATTAAATTGTACACGCATATTAATTATTCAGTTAGTATATAGAGAATAGTATAAGTTCTATACATAACAAAATAATATTGAGAGTAGAAAATCTGAACGATATTAAAATTGTAAATAATGCTGAAACATTAATCATAGGAAGACGTTGTGGAGTGTGGTAACATAAATCATGCACTACCAAAACCTACCGGAACCATGCTTCATGTGATCGGTGTCTATAAAATAGTTTTGCGGGAAAAATTGCACTGATCACGGTCCTCAGTATACGATACGACACAAAGTAACACCAAATCATAACAATCACAAAATTAGCATACCAGATATGATAAATGATATGCCAAAAGGTTTTAAAGTTTAAAATCTTCTTTTCGAATGTTAGACAATACTGTTATGGCATTCTTGTTTAAAATGCTAGCTTTTAAACAGGTAAAGTTGACAGTTTGTGTATTAGAGTAAAATCATTTCTCAAGGTTTCATTTTATGATATAGATGTAGTTGTAGATGATGATTCCAGTCTGAGAATATCATGAAGCAAAGTTTGTAATGTGATAAATTTTAGCATTAACAATAATGGTAAAATGTATGTAAATGTGAAGCTGCAATGTAGAAGGTCATAGGATAGTAACAAAAGGGTAAGAAATATAAGTAAATGTGCGAAAATAGCGATCAAAACATTATAATTGTAAAAATCTAGAAAAGAGTAACGGGCAAAATCAGAGTGTGGGAAAAATGCAGTCAAGTGAACCTAACATTGTTAAAGAAGATAATAGAAATTAAAGTACAAAACTTAGTAAAGCAACAAAATAAGCCCAAAAAAATGGCAAAGCTAAATTATGACTAGAGTAAAACCTATTAATCAGTCTTGTAACAATTCCATATTTATTACTTATAATGATTGTTCTATGTCTTTAAATTTGATTTGAATGCCAAACTTTAATGCAATGTATAAGATGTTTAGCGTATGTTCAATGTGATATGTATAAACTTATTTATTTTGACAGTTGTGTTATATAAGCTATGCAAGTCTAATGTTTATCTATAGTTTCTTTGCATGAGTATTTGTCTTTGTAACAAGCACTACCTTTTGTTTTCTCAAAAGAATCAGGCCACACCAGCCGTTCTAGCACTTTCTATTTTTTTTTTCGAACAATAGTCTGATAGTACAAAAACCTTATTCTTTCTTATTTGGAATCAGTGAGAGGCCAACTATAAATGAAGTCAGTCCTGAGTAAGAAAGGTAATCTACAATATTTGATTGGCAAAATGTGATATTTACGACGGAGATACATAATTATTCACGCACTATTGAAATGCTGAGCCGATATATGTATAAAAGAAGAAGTAATTCGACATAAGCTGTACGATGATTCCGGAAGGAAGGACGGCCCAGTAAAGGAGAACTTCTGGGTTTTCGACTTCGCACCAAGGACGACGCGGTGTCTGGTGTTCGGAGAGTCAATTCTGCGAGAGGAGTGCTATTGGCTGCGGATTCTGACGAGGTTCCGATTCTGTACCCACCTCCGCGGTTCCGGCCCGAAGAGGACGAGTTCGCTGAGCACCACCCGGAGATGTGCTGTCCGTGGTGAGCGGCAGAGCTGTTCCTGGGTTCTATACCAGTGAAGGATTACTCCACGACATCGGCATAGTTGCGGTTATTTCCCGCTATCGATACAGCTAAGTCGTAATTTTCCTCAAGCTAATGCAAATGTATTTATGACACCAGAACTAGTAAAGTAAAAATGTTGGTAAATCGATTGATGTGCAATCTGCAGGCTGGTGTTGCTTGTAATTTCGAGAATTAGTATAGTATAATATTTCGTAACAAAAGTTCTGCAAAAGTACCATATAATTTGAATTTGGTTTACTTCATCAGTATTAGAATCAAAGTAGCTTTATTTGTTTCTATTGATTTACTTGAATTAAGACTTCCCTGTTTGTTTATTAGAGTTAATGATCCAATTGTTTCAAACTACAGAGGTAATGGAAATTTGGATGAATACACCGATTTTTTTTAGCATGGCAGCATAGAGTTCAGCCAAAGTATATCATTAATATAACCTATCAAACTCACTCACACATACAACTATATTTTATCGTTACATTACACATTCATATATTACATTACATATCTCAGAATTAATATTTTATAGACAATGAGATTGGCCATAATATTTTAACACATATCAGAGATGATACAGTATTAATTTTTGAACGCCCAAACGTGTGGCTATAAACTCTCCACACATTGTGTCTATTTAAGACATGACAGACTCAAACGAGGTATATAAAGAGTGCCCCGTTTCACTTTCATAAGGCATCAAAGTAATTAAGTGCACGAGTACACTATGAAAGACACTTGGTTTCCACTGCAACATAATAACAAGACAAATGCGACCGTGAGGAAGTAAGGGCGCTGCTAGACACTCTACTGTGGGCAAACCACAATCACGCCCTGCTGGCCACTCCAACCTAAAGGATGCCAGCTCTAATCGTGACTCCTCCCAAACTATTCTTAACTTCCATGGTGGCCGTGGACAGCTGCTTCTTCGACAAGAGCATACTGTAATGAAGCGTTGAAGAGGTCATAGGAAAGCAGCTGGGGTGCAGGCACGAATTAAAAAAGGAGCCGGCATGAAGACATTGAGGCCAGCAGGAGCGTATATAAGTGAGGGAATCACAAAGTACCCCCCACCCCAAATAAGTCACCATATCGCCGAGCCAGCCGTCTGCGTGTCTCCAGCAACGAGGTGTGGCAGAGCCGTCGTGCGTCCGCCATGCGGCATCTTCTTAGAAATATCAGTGGTGAATTAAATGCCTAGTTGAATGCGAGAATGGCCTTAAAGTCTTGTAGGCCACTGCATATTATAGAATAAGTATTTTAATGCATATTTTCATCTGCTATAGAGACAGTTGTAAAGAGATTAATGCTGCTATTTGAAAGTAGAGCTATTGCTTAGTAATTGAATAACTTAAATTTCTAATAAAATTGTATTAACAAAATTAGCATTGAGTGTTGAATTGGATGTAAAGATAAAGTAAATTTTATGTATTATAGGTGATGTAAAGTAAAGTGTCTTTGAGGTTTAACAGTTTGCTTATTACTAAATTACATTTCTCGTTACATTAAGGTAAACCCTTTAAAGTAATTCAGTTTGTATCCTCTCTGGTTATTAGAACCAAGGAGAGATAACATTCTGTTTTTCAGTTCATGTGTGTAGTATCGCATAAATGAGTTATGTGAATGGCGAAATGAATATCTTTTATCCTAAATTCTTATAAGTATTTTGAATTGATTAAATAAAAAATTTAAAATAGTCGTTAAGTATTTATATTTGAAGGAGTCACCTCAGATACATTAACATAAGGCATATTGCAGTTATAAACATGTCATAAGAATTTCATGATAATTGTATAATCCTTAAAATGCACATTTTTTTAAAGTGATTGTAGTGACAGATGCAGTCTTTGAACAAAATTATTAAGTCTATTCAGTTAGTATCTGCTCAGCATTTATGTGGTAGGTTTATTAATGGTGGACAGTATTTCATCACTGCAGTGAAGTTATTTATATAACTATATTAATTTGTTTTGTACATGTTGCTGTTATTTATTATGTCTATAAATTATGGCCAATGATCTGAATGGCATGCCTGACATATCAACCAAGCCAGCAGCCACTCCCTCTCCATGAGCACAATAGGCTACTCCAACAAGACCATGGCAGAAAGTCAGGATGGATTTGTTTGAGTTTGAGGGACGACAGTACTTTATTGTGGTGGACTACTGCTCCGGTTTTTGGGAGTTGGATGAAGCCACGGACCATCGAGCGCTCAAAGTAATTGAGAATCTCAAAGCAGAGTTCAGTCGAAATGACATTCCAGAAGTTGTAGTAACAGACAACGGACCACCATTTGCGAGCAAGGCAATTCAAACACATCACATCAGCTCCATTCCATCCACAAGACAACGGCAATGCAGAAGCCACAGTAAAGATAGCCAACATGTTGCTTAAGAAATGCAGACTAGCCAATACAGATCCAGCCATGGCTATCCTTGAATGGCTCAACACACCCATACAAGGTATGGAGTCCAGTCCAGCTCAACGATGCATTGCAAGGTGCCTAAGAATGCTCCTTCCCATAGATAACATGCAGCTGAAACAGATAATACCTATGGAAGTACCAACCAAGATCATCAACAAGAAGGATGCATACAAACATTTTATGGAGAGAAAAAAAACAGGTGCTCCCAAGCTTAGATCTGGGACAAATACTTATGGTGCAACGTATAGGAGGAGTCAAGAAGTCATGGGCCCCACGTGAGGTAGAATTTAGAAAATCAAACCCTTCATATGGCGTGCAGATCAAGGACCAGATCTACAGACGACATCGCACAATAATCAGATCGGCAACAGTAGTTCCCTCAAGGACTTCAGACACCTGTAAAACAGCATCAGGAACAACACCAAAGCACGTGGGATCATCAATGGTGGTGGCAGAGCAGCAACCTTCGTCCCTCCACATAGCACAGAATGCCGTGACTCCATCTTCAACACCAGTACGACTAGTGGTAGCAGAGACAGATTCAGTTTCCCTATGGGATGGGTGGAGAGTCTGGGAAATCCAACAGGAGCCACACAGCACACCATCAAGAAGAGTTGGCTCCACATGCCAGTGCTCTAGAGTGCTTTGCAATAGAGACACCATAAGAAAACCGAAGAGATGGAGAGACTTTTAATAAAACAAAAAAATAAGAAGGGGAGATGTTAGGAGTGGGAGCTGGCAACAGTGCATGAACAGGGCAGTATCTCATTCCACAAACAATTACTAAAAATTATGATGATGAATAGCATAATAACTCGCAAATGATACACACTGAAATAATATATATACAATAAAACATACATATGACATTGGCAGAATATTAACAAACCTTATTGACACGAGCTGAATGATGCGCACACTACACAAGTACACATTACTCCGGACATGTTAATAAAAGTAGAAATAAAATAAACAGGCCATGGTAAAATAATTAAATATACAAATACAAAAATACCAATGCACTTCACCACATCCACACACGTGGAACACTCTTCGTGCGTAACACTGCCCTTACGTGGGCAGTGAGTGAACTTCTGGTGGTTATGGGACGAAATATCTCGAGGAGACACCATGTGATACACGTCATATGGTAACTGGCGCATAGGAGATAAACGATCAAACAAATAGAGAAGTTGCTTTGCTTTACGGAAGTATCGGCAGATACGACGGACAGATATCATACTTGTGTATTGAACAGTGGAAGAAGTAAAAACCAGTAGTTGTATAACTGCAACTGTATAAGTTCAAAAGGAGTTGACTCACCTGCAGTAATTGTGATTCCTGAGCACTCTGCACAAACCACTTTTACGAACCTCACACTCAGTCACACCGCAAGTTGGAGATTATAGTTTATTCACTCCAATTTGGTCACCAGTTGTTGTAACTACGGCAGTGTGAGCGACGCACTTTTGGACCAGGAAGTGGACTTTCAGTGTTAGCGATAAGGCCACTTCCGGTGATAGTGACATGCAAACTTCTAGTGGAAATTTACTTCCGGCAGAAGTAACTTCCAGTTGAGTGTGATGGTCAGAGAGTAGAAAGTATACTTCCGGTTGAGTGCAAAGTCGGAGACCAGAAAGTGTACTTCCGGCGGAAGTTTACTTCTGACGGATGTTGACTTCCGGTTGAACATGGTGGTCTGAGAGCTGGAAGTATACTTCCGGTGATAGCGATAAGCACACTTGGGATGTTTCGCGCACTACTTACGATGGGATGGAGGGGTAGCAGCAGAGGTCTTACCTCTTTGGTGTCTCACAATCGACTAAGCAGGAGATAAGCACATGTGTAGCTTCTTCGGTGTCTTGTGTGCGACTGAGCTCTGATGGTGGGTGAAGTTTAAGGAAAGATGGTGTCAGGACCAGCAATGTGTTGCCTGTTCTGAGGTCGACGAGCGGATGAGGTCGGAATTTTGCAATTAGGCCAATGACCAATATGAATATAGCATTTGAATAATAACGAATTTATTAATGACCATTACAAATCCAGCAATGAGAAATTACTAAGTACACATAATAAATAAATAGCAATTAAACAGTAAATAAGAATACAGAGATAGTCTCTGGTTTTGAAGCCCATCAGAAGTAATAAGATTTTTATTCCTTAAGTACATGTAATGATTATTAAGAATTACAAATTAAGTACACATGATAAACATCACTATAGATTCTAATTACATATTAAGTATGTGTAACGAGAGTTATTGAACAAGAATAGACACTAATTACACGAGTACCAATACCCTAATTGTACATCAACCTCGTACCACTCCCGACTGCATACTGAACCCAGGTTGTATTTGACATTAGAAGTAGGAAAATGTATGTTTGGTGGTAAGGGGATCGGAGATTGGATTCGGTGGAACCGCCATATTGTTACGTCACCTGACCGAAATCTTGGATGTAATTGACCTTTCACCCTTTACCCGTGTGACTTTTGACCCTGACCCTGTGGACCTTTAACCTTAAAAAAAAACACTAAAAACCTTTAAAAATAAAAAAAAACTCAAAAAAGTTTAATAAATTAGAAAAATTCTAAAAAAAAAAAATCGGAAAAAATGTATTATCAATAGTATTAACAATTATAAAAAAATATTTAAAAAATTATTAAAAGTTTTCACAGGAAAATGACCTTTTTTTTTTCAGAAATGCTGACAGGAATCAGTGGCCCAGGTCTCATGGATCAGCAAACCAGGGTCAGACCCAGGTGACCAGGAAACAAGGATCAGTACCTATGACAATTGACCTTGATCTTTGACCTTGAAAATGCAAAATTAAAAAAAAATCGCAAAAAAAAAACTATTGTTAAAAAATATATAACATTTTATTTAAACAATTTCTTACTGGAAAAGCCTTTAACCCCGGCCGCCATTTCCCCCTTTTTTTCAATCGGAATTACCCCTTTTCCCTAAAAAAATTCCCTTACAGATATTTTTCATCATAAAATTGTATAAAAAATTTATAAAAATTAAGTTAATAACCTTACATTTCCATAGGTCCTCCAAAGCAAAAACCAATTACTCACCTCTGTTCGACTCCAGCAGACGACTGACTCCCTTGTAACCACTCCTCTCACCTATACTCATTCCGCCATCTTGATTTTTTCGTTCATTATTTGTTTACATGCAAGCCAACTTTTTTACATGTTACCGAAGGCTGCCATATTTGTTTTTTGTTTGTCATTTGTTTAAACATTACTGCAGGCCACCATATCGGTAGACATCAACCATACGCCATATTGAAAACAAATGACCTTGACCTTGACCCCTTGACATTAAAAAAGAAAACTCGGGAATAATACACAAAAGTCAACAATCATAACACATTAAAGACTACCACCCTCATATTAGATATCAGAATACCTCGACCTTGACCCCATGATCTTGAATGACCTTTAAAACAAAAATTCGAGAAAAAATACATAAAATCAGCAAGCATAAAACAATAAAGACTACCACTGCAATATTACATGAAGACTACCTCGACCTTGAACCCAATGTCCTTGATAGAACTTGAAAACAAAAACTCGAGAAAAAATACATAAAAGTCAGCAATCATAATACATTACAGACTACCACCGCCATATTAGATGCAGACTACCACGACCATAACCTTGAATGAATTTAAAAATAACTCGAGGAAAAATGCATAAAAATCAAGATGCATAATACATTACAGAGTACTGCAGCCCTATTAGATACAGACTAACTTGACGTTATCCCCATGACCTTGCATAACCTAAAAAACAAAAACCCGAGAAAAAAATCTACGTGAAGAGGCAGAAGTTACTCGAGACGATCCACCTTCGGCGCAGCTGCTGTCACACTAAACCTCTCAGCTTACCTCCCTACTGCTTACAATATACAAGTGTGGGAGCTCCATGGCATTATATTGCACTTTGAACCAATTGGACTGCACCTTTTATACATTGTACAGACGCCGACAGCCAATCGCCAAGTTACCACATGATTGCAGCTAACCAATCACATACGGGCATTGAGACACCACACACAGGCAGGTAGACAGGTTTTAGGCGCTAGTTCCTTGATCACATTACCATGAAGTTATATCTTAAACAGTTTCTTCAAGACAAATTCTTCGCTCACCTATACATCATGGTCAAACTTAAAGTAGACAAATGACTCCTGTCGTCGGGCCGACACCCTCACAAAACTGATCCATTGACCTATTGAAACCATAACCCATTAACCATATGACCCACTGACCCATGACCAATTGACCACATGACACATTGACCCCATGACCCATGACACACTCACCCCATGACCCATGACACACTCACCCCATGACCCATTAACCTATTGACTGCATGACCCTGAATGACCTTGATTACTAAAAATCGAGTAAATCCATGAAAGTCAGCAAGCATATTTCATCACAGGCTACTACCACTATATTAGATGCAGATAACCTTTACTTTGATCCCATGACCCTGAATGATCTTGAAAACGAAAGCTCGAGAGTAAACTCATAAAAGTAAGTATGCTGGAGGCCAAGCGTGCTGTCGACCCATACATATATAATACTTGTAAATTTTCACACTATTTCAAACAGTTGTTTCCAATCAGCTGTATACCTACAAGCATGGTGCGAGACTTTGGCGACATGCATAATTAATTAAATATACAATTGTTATTAAAAATTTAAAGTTTATCCATTTTAAAAACGTCTTTATTAGATTATATAATTGTACATATAGTACAATACTTTTTAGTAAAATTTATTTTATTTCTCTACCTTTTAAATTTTAATTTCATTTTGACAAAGTAGGGAAACATGAAATAAAACACAAATTTATTCACAAACAATTTTTTAAAACAATTAACTTATTACAGTCGCTAACACCCTGAAAAAATTGCAAGTTTCTTTAATATTTCTAAGAAAATTGATCTGCTTGCTGCACCTGTCACACAAATATGGCATGAAACAGAGATTTTTAATGCTATTAGAGCGTCCATGTCACCGAGAATTGCTGCTGCCCGTGAATGTCTTTTCACAAAAGCGACACTTATAATGTCGGATAGGTTCAGCAGAGGTATTTGAACACACAGATGCTGCTGTAACAGAGGTCGATGGCCCAGTTGGCGATGCCGATGGAGCTGCTGTAGGTAGCCCACACATAGTAGTCGATGACAATATCGACGTCATATCTGATGTCGTCGATTACTGCACTGCTGTAGGTGACTCACCCAAAGAAGTCACTGGTGCTGTAGGTGACTCATCCGAAAAATTCGCTTATGCTGTCGGCACCATACCTGAATAAGTCGATGGCACTGCTTGTACCACTCCCGAAGAAATCGATGGCACTACTGTAGCTACCATTAGCTCTGGAGTACCCAGAGGCCTTGCAGACGTGCAGTAAGAATTTGATGCGGAGAGGCACAAGCTAGCCAAGACAATCTGCCTTTCACAGGAGCTGCTGTCAAACTAAGATTCTCTGCTGACCTCCCTGTTGCTTATATACGTGTATGCAAGTCCTATGACGTCATATCGACGTTTAACCATAGGTAATGAACCATTAATACATTAATACACTGTGCGAACACCGGCCAGCCAATCACCGACCAGTTATTCACCGAGTTGTCACGTGATTTAAAGTACCTGGAAGAGATACAATTTAAAATCAGATATTTAATGAATTTGTGGAGTAAGTTTTTGCTAATTCTGGTTTAATGAATTGTACATGGAATCAATTTGTAATTATATTCTGTGAGAAAACTAAAGATGCCTTTAATGGTAAGTGAATGGCTAGGGAGACACCAGTATAGCCAGTACATCATAAATAATTTTGTGAAATTGTAAAATTGAATTCAAGACACTGGAATAGACAATAACAATGGCTGGCAAGGTACTCATGTAGCCATTTGGTTTTTGGAGACAAAGATGGCAGTTTTAATTTGTGTTTGCAAAAGAAATTATGCAGGAAAAATAATGGTTCACATTTGTGTTATTAGTAAGATTAACAAATACCCTTCAAATGGCTTGAGAGACATTTATATAGCTGGTAATTCGTTTCCTAAAAAATAAATTGTAATGGTAGAGAAATGGCAAGGATTTTCAAGTTTAAGTGATACGTTTAATATTTGTTGTCCTTGTAAAGCTTTTCGATGGCTTCGGCAAAACTTATATAATTTCACCAGAGAATAATATTATAATTGTAATTCGGTAAAAACTGTTCAAGCAAAGTATCTGAGTCATGCTCCAGCTTTCGAAATTGAATAGCTTTAGATTTGGGCTGTTTAGTCAGAAAATAATTAAATGATTAGAAATCCCATTGGTAACATTTCTCTTCAGAGATACGAGATTTTTCTAAGCGTCTGGAGGAATTTAGATGTTTTGGAAAATATCTAACAGTGTGACCCAAAGGACTAAAAAGATATATCTATTTTTCGCAAAAATCTTTTTTCAATATAAGTAAAGCACCTAATGTTTACATTGCGCCGTTACATATCTGTTTGGTTAAGAAGCACCATATTTTTCAATATAAGTAATATATAGTTTGTAATGCAGTTTCACATATCTGTTTGCTTACGCCGCACCTAACTTTTAACTTAAACATGTATAGATGTTTCATTTTTTTTTCTATAGAAATGTTCTGATAAATATAATAAAAGGTTTTCATGTGATTTTGCTGCTTGGGTTGGGGAATACTCTTAACACTCTGTCTTGAGGGGTGGTTTCTGGATTTTACCAATATTTTGATATAGACTTTTTTTGTGAAGCTGGGCTGGTTTATATGCCCCTTTTGCCATGCTCTATGATCAGAGCGTCACGAAAGATCCGCTGCGCACTCTGCTCTCCAAGCAGGGTGTGCTTAGTAGTCTTGAGAATACAAAAGCACAAGAACAACTTTGTGAAAGTTTGTCAAAGGAAGGGACATTCAGAACTAGTGTTTCTAATAATTGTTATCACAGCAGCATGGGTACAACAGTTGTCCCACGTTTCCCTGGCAAACCTGCTGAAAGACGCTGGTGGGGAGGTGTTAGAGAAGGACGGCATTGCAATGCAAAACTCCGCGTTAAAACTCTGGTACTGGTGAAGCGTGATGAGGCCAGCACTAGAGTTTTGCGGGTGAGTTTGAAGCCCTGATTCAAGCCTGACACGCTTGTCAATTAGGAAACTCAAGCAATTTTATGTGAGTACTCCTGTCCTGACAAAAACTGTCCTGCCAGAACGATTTATTTTTCGTCCCGCCAGCTGGTGAAATGTGTGATGCCTACGATTTTTTGGAGCATGATTAAATGCTGCTATTATGAGGTTGGTGTGTTTACATAACTACATGACGTTAATGAACTTGGTTAGCAAATCTGTCTGGTTATTTACCACGTCTGTATTTGTTAAACCAGATTAATAAACTGTTATTTTGTTTGAAGAAGGGTTACTATTTGAAGAGGCAATATTTTTGCCGCAAAAATTTACTTTGTTTTCCTTCGCCCCCCCCCCCTCCTTCCCCTCAACCAAGGGTGGCGCACATCTAAACGCTTCCAAGTGTTGAGCTATACTGAAGACAGGTGCGTGGCGCTCCTGCCGCGGCCGAGCACTGTCTGGTGTCTACTTATGGCAACGAAATCAGCCTCGCACACTCTAACACCTTCCATACACCTCTCCACTATTCCAGCTGTCTCCTTAACCACCAGATCCCAGTACCGACGCCTTTTAAGGAAGAAAAGGCAAATACCTTGGAGAGAGCTAGTAATGGATAGGGGAAACCAAGACCCCTGGGGACTGGTTTACCGGATGGTGACGGGAAAGGTCAGAGTTAATGAGGTGCTTCCCGCCCTTGAGTCTGGTGATCATCTTGTACAGACTCCTGAGGAGATCACAAGGCACTTGCTTGAAAAACTCTTGCCTTATAATACTGCAGTAGGGGAGACTGGGTATCACGAGAGAGTCAGGGCTGAACAGCTATGCCCAATAGAAATGGAACATACTGCACCATTCTCTCTCAAAGATTTGGATGCGACAGTCAGAAGGACGAAACTGAGAAAGGCTCCAGGATACAATGGGATGACGGGGGAAATGCCCCTTCGTGCATAGGGTGGAAGAAAGGCCACCTTATAGTTATCTATAAGGGTGCTGGGAGTAACCCGAGAAAGGCGAACTCATACAGGCCAATAACGCTTCTCCCAGTAATGGGGAAGACGTTGGAGCACCTCGTAAATCAGAGGCTGATGCAATACCTGGACATCGTCCATGGTATTCATCCTCGCCAGTATGGGTTTACAAAAGGGAAGAGCACCGAGATGGCAATCATTGACATGGTCGAACAGGTGAAAACCTACTACCAAACCTATGTCATGGAAGTCCTTCTTGACTGATCGTAAATGCACCCTAGAAATTGGCTCGCATAAAGAAGAGAAGGTGCTGACCAAGGGCTGTCCCCAAGGCTCGGTCCTTGGTCCCATATTGTGGAATGTGATCATTGAAAGGCTGCTATGGCTGGACTTCCCACAGGGCTGCATGGTCTATGGGTATGCGGATGACGGTTTGCTTCTTGTCCCTGCCTGGTCACGGAAAGAACTTGAAGAAAAGACGGATTTGACTTCATCAATGGTTGAGGAGTGGGCTGGGAGGTTCAAATTGGACCTCTCAGTTGACAAAATCAACGCCATTTTACTTAAGGGCAACCTTAAGCGAAATCCAGTTATCAGGTTTGGGGGCAGGGCAATCAGGACGGTCACTGAGATGAAATATCTCGGTGTCATCCTGGAAAGTCGTCTGGCATTCCATGCTCATGTGCGCTATGCGGTGAACAAGGCTGTTACGATGCTTCACTTGTTAAGGGTGGTGGTGCCTGCAAACTGGGGCTCGGATACCGGATGTTAAAGTTGATGTACAAGTCTGTCTTCCTGCCCATCCTCACATACGCGTGTGGGGTGTGATACCCGGAGGCGGAGCGAGTCCATGGCAAAAGGGCTATTAATAGTGCTCAAAGAGCTTCACTTTTGGGGATCACAAAGGCTTATAGGACAACTTTCAGCAATGCTCTCCAGCTTATTGCTGGAGAGATCCCTCTGGATCTGTTGGTGTTTCAAATTCACACAATCTCACGTAGAAGAAAGCAGGGAGTCATTCCCACAGTGCAACTGAAAGCAATGAAAGAAGTCACTCTTACAGCTTGGCAGACCAGATGGGACCTTAGTATTAAGGGTCGCCTGACGCACGGTTAGTTTCCTAGTGTAAAGGAGAGACTGAGACTGGAGAAGTGGCTCGAAGTGGGTCAAAACTCTGCTCAGTACTTGACCGGACATGGAAACTTTCATGCTAAGTTGTCCTCCCTGGGCCTTGTGGGGGACCCCATGTGCATGGTGTGTGGCGTGGAAGATACCTCCACCCATGCTCTTGATTGCCCCAAAATTGAGGAAATGAAATTTTAATTTGAGGAAACTCATGGACCTCTCCATCTCGGGCCCATGCTTCGGGACAGGGACAAGACCAGCAGCTTGTTACAAAATCTAACAAGGGTTGGAAAGAGAAGAGAGGAGTTTGACATCTGGTAGTCTGGCCCTCGGTTGAGAAGGGACCTGGACATGTTGGAGGTATACAAAGGGAGGGATGAGACTGGGATAGATGTTGAAATCCTCAATGGGTGACCACATCTTCCCAGTCGTAATTTTGGATGATGGGGGTGGCCCAGTTAACCCCCCACTTACTTTCGATAATTCAGAACAACTTCCTGTAAGGGTGCATGGGATGACTCCTTGCGTACCCCTCTCCAGGACAGAAGCAAGACTGAAAAAGGAACAAGAACTACCAAGGTCTACATCTATAATGCGAGTTATAGACCTAGAACCACACATCTCAAGTGGCCAAAGGTTCTCAAGAGAGAGAGAGAGAGCCACTTGGTTGGCCGTGTACGTGGAGTCCTGTGGTTTTTGTGCGTGAAGGCTTTGCTTGTGTTACTTGTAACATGAGCAAGCTTAAACACGATAGCAGACGGATAACAGTCTGCGCCATGTCCCGTGCCAAAGAGGTATGATCAACGGGGGTACCCGTGGAGGAGGTACGGACCGAACAGCCACGAAATATCGAGGCTGAGAGGAAAGTCTTCCTCCACAAAATACTCAAGAGGAAATCGTTGGCAACACCGGAAGAAGCCAAAACGATCGAAATTGACTGGCCGGATGAAAAGAACATGGTGGAAACCGCTGTATAGGCTTGGCCTGCACAGACGGATCCAAGTAACCCACAATGGTTGTACAACGAGCTGATAAGGGGAGCGATGCTATCGAAGTTGGAAGATCCGACAACGTTGACATCTGCTCTTGCCCTTGTCATAAGGAACATGGAGGGGTGGGTACAGGGTTCTATTCCCTAGGATGGAGACCGTAGACAGGCTTGTCGTCGACCAGGCAGGCCTTCCAACCAAATCTACAAGGCTGGTCACTCTGATTAAAGAATGTTTTTGGCATAGGGGCGAAAGATTCGTTGAATCTGACGCCCTTCAGGATGCCATCTGCACATACGGGAGGTATACCTTTGATTGCAGTAAGTCTTTCAACGGGTACACTGTGGTCAGGTACTAGTCCTTCACTTCAGAGGGCATTCTACCACCAGTATGGTCACGTCACATAGATGTGACACGCCCCTCCCTCGGGAGGGGCCTGGCCGGGTGGAGAAAGGATCTGGGAGGAATGATCGGAGAGCTTGGAAATCTCTCGATCGGGATGATGCAACGCAAGGTATTGGTAAACTGAATTCCTTCCCATTGAGCCTCCAACCACCCAGCCAGTAGCAAATACAACCTATTAAGACAAATCTGATTATGATGACATTCCGCTGAGCAATCCTCAGGCATACTTTTATGGAACTGACAATGCTGATTGTACCTGTATGTGTTTAAATAATCTGGACGATTGCAAAGCGGAAAAGAGCGTAGTGATGGTTTTGTATTTGTCTGTGTGTGCATGAGTGCCGTTACAGAGTGCAGCTTTGAGTTTTGATACAAGCTCTTTGCATCAGGGGGCGAGATGGAGGGGGATGTTACTGGTTACCGGATATCCCCCGAAACTTAGTCCGTCACAACCCAGATGCACTGAGCCGAGAAGGCAGTTATGGGGATACCGTCATGCTTATCTTCAAACGAGTAAGGATTTGCGCAGTCGCGAATAGTAGTTAGTGTGTGAGTGAGTAGTTTGGTTGTAGTGTTCTCTTTCAATTTTCGGACAGCATGGCGGTTTCAAAATTGCAAAGTTCCCAGTGGTTACCTGAGATCAAAAGAGTCGATTTAGCTTTTTGTTTGTGGGGGCTAACATAGCTTCGTTAGAAAGTAGCACTCCAGGTATGAGACTTTTAATAAGTATCGGCCACCTGGAGGGGAGGTTTGGTAAGGCCTGTGCTAGTTCCATTGTGAACTTTGTCTCCTTAACCATTCCAAGCCACATTTTCGTGTATAGATGTTCGTCCCCAGCCTGAGCAAGTATGCAGTGCTCCTCTTCGAGTTGCGGGGCTGGCCGACGATAGATAATGTCTACACCACTTCGTACTTCGGGGCTTCAGCATGCTAGACGTATTTGCGCGTAATATGAGTACTACACAAGTTAAGTATTGCAATGCACGTAGTTGTTGTTATTCTGGGGGTAGAGTTTCCCTTTTAGTAATGTTTTTATTTTAGTAATTTTTGTGGATATGGGTTTTTGTAGGGAAGTGTTTCTTCACTGTTTTGCTTATGTGAATCTTCAATATGGTATTTTATGAGAATGTTTTTAAGAGGTGGATTCTTCCTTTTCTTTGCCGTACTGTAGGAATGGTCTCCTGGACTACAATTTGCCAAAAGAATTTTAATATCAAGGAGTTTATTGGATATTTTATGGCGTGCATTTATGCTCATGGTTAAGTATAATGATGGTTTTTGCTCCTTCCCAGTGGTAAACTTTAAATTAGCATTCCATGTTGTATTTTTAGTGAATTATCTGGCATACTCTTGTTTTAAAGTTTTAATGGTGCTTGCTTTACTCAGGGAGTCATTTTACATTTATTAATGAGATTTCACAAGTGTTTATTTAGATTGGGTGATTTCTCAGGCTATATTAATATTGTTGTTATTCTGTTTGTTCCAGTGCATGTGTGTTCTCTTCTTCACCTAGTTCACTGATTGGTAGCAAGCAACAGAAATTTGGAGATGCAATTTGTATTTTTCAAATGAAGTTACAAAGTATTTGTTCTTGGTTATAAAGTATAGATGGGCTTCAATATATTTGTATTGATTTTGGAATTTTTCTGTCCATGTTTTCTTGATTTTTTTTAAATGGCATACGTCCTTCTCCTTACCGTCCTTTAGCCCTGCTATGCCCTAAAGGGGAGTAACAGAAAATTGTGCCACTCTGCTGAAGGCAGAATTGAATGCATTCCGTTGACCTTTTGTATGCTTTGTTTGTTATTGAATGGAAATTAACTGTTGACTTGAAAATGATTACTGGTACTTCCTGGTTGCAGCAACTCTCCAAAGATACTCTAACACAGCTGCTCCAACAACTTTATATTCCACACTTGCTGCAGGAAGCGACTTTGGACGAGTTGAGGATTTAGCTCGTGGTTTAGTGCGGGATTCTACTTGTGGTGGGAATGAAGTTAGTGGTGAATCATCTGCTTTTTCTCCCAGTGCTGGAATACTTTCATTGGTAGCCGGAAAACGTGTAGGAAATTTTTTTAGTGATATTCCTACTCTTAGTAGTTGTGCTGTGGTCGAAGTGGTTAAGTTTCTACAGCAAGTTACTTTAATAATAAAATCACAGGCCTTTTCTTTGCAAGATATTTTGGGTATTTAATGGTTCATATTATTAGTGAGCTACAGTCTATTATCATTAGAGCTAGAGAATTGGGCTCTCCTTGGGGCACTGTATTTAAAGAAGAATTTAAATTTCTTGATAGTGAGTATATTAATGACCATTTACAACACTTGTTTCTCCAACAAAATCAACGGCCAGGAGATACTTTGTTGACATATTAAGGCAAAATATAACGTCTGGTAGAGATCTTAGGTTTGCCATATAGTAAATCTGAGTTTGTAGAGAGCATTATCGATCATGTGCTGCCACAGTATCTGCCTTATGTATTATCAGCTGATAGTCCGAAAACCATGAGCTCGCTGAGACAGTTGTTCCAACATGTAGATGTGTGCATGCAGGTGAAGGATTGTGATAGGGGTGCTATTAGTAGGACTCATGCTCTGGATAAAAGTTTCCTAAAGGTTAAAAAAAAGATTCTTTGTTTTAAATGTGTTAAACGTAATGGCAAAGTGTACCAATGTAAAGTTCATATGGTTCCGACAGATAATTCTCAGACCTAGTCAGCGGAAAAGAGTAGATCTCCTGTGATGTGTTTTGGGTATGGTAAGCCCGGCCATTTTAAAGCCCAAGGTCCTAATCAAGATTAACCTAAGATATTGCATGTCCAAATTGTGAGTGGTAACACAGTGACTATGGTAGGATATATTTCAATACGAATACTAATACCAAACGAAGGAACTGCCTTAAACTAAATAAGAAAATTAAGAAAATTCAAAACCAAGGAATGATTAACTTACCATTTGTCCTAGTGAAGGTAGGTTCAGTTGAAGAACCCACCCTGATAGATAATGGGTGTTCAGTGTGCTTGATAGATGAGGCTTTTTTTAATAAATCGGTAGGGATCACCCAATAAGCATTAAGACTGTTCAACACAGTGAGAAAACAGTTTTTAGTCTAGCAAATGGAGATTTGCTGCAATCATGTTCTCTTTTGACCTTAATTATGCACATAGATCATTTATCATGGAAGAGGGAATTCTTCTTTTTTCGACACCTAAGCCACAATATAATATTGGGAGTAGATTTCCTCCACAGCACTCTTGCCTATTTACATTTGTATGGAGGTACACTGAGATTTCCTTTTTGTAAATAAGGGGTATAGTTGATGGGGCAAAATAAATGTAAGCAGGTAAATGCCAATTGATAATGATTTTGCGCAAGAAATGCGAGAGAAGTTCCCATCTTTAATAACAGACGAACTGGGGGTATGTAATCAATATGTGCATGATTTGGTAATGACCGACAATACCCCAGTTAGATGCCATCCCTATAGTGTGAGTAGATAAGAGACAAGCTTTTAAAGAAATGCCAGACCACTTGCTTGATGAGGATGTTATTAGGCATTCTACTAGTTGTTATGCGAGCCAGGCATTTTAAGTAACCAAAACAGAGCCTCAGAAATTTAGGTTAGTGATAGACTACCGACGTATAAATAGAAGAATTAAACTAGATCCTTAGCCTAAAGTAGAGCATGTTTTTCAGTAATTAGGGAAAGCTAGGTACTATACAGTTTTAGATCTTAATCAGGCTTTTCTCCGAATTTTGTTGCACCAAGATGCACGGAAATTTCTTGAATTTGTTATTTCTTGGGTGAGTTTTTGAATGGACCAGAGTCCCTTTTGTTGTTTCGATTGGGGCCCAGGCAATTTCTCGTGCTATCTTGTTGCCATATAAAGCTGAATTTGTTTTCAGCTATCTGGATGATATTGTCATCTATACAGTGAGACTATGGAGTTGCACTGGGAACATGTCATGTTAGTCCTACAGAATCTTTTAAATGCGGGATTGACAGTGAATACAGAGAAAATCAGCTGGTGTAGCTGGGATGCGAGGCTGTTGGGATTTATTCTGACTGAAGGACAATTGCTGTTAGACTCTGATTGTATTAGCTGTGTGCTTTCCTATCCTCGTCCGAAGAACTTATGTTGTGTAAGGCATTTTTTTTGGGGCATGATAGGCTACTATGCCATATTTGTTCCATCTCTTGGCAAATTGGCCGAACCCCTTAATCTTTTAAAACTTAAGGGCCAGGAGTTTTTGTAGGAAGACAAGCAACAGGTAGCTTTGGTGAAACTAGAAACTTATTTGACCTCTCCACCAGTGTTAAGATTGGCTGATTTTGACCATAAGTTTGTACGGCATGTAGATGCAAGCTCCCTGGCATTAGGTGCCTCTTTGTCACAAGAATATGAGGATAATGTTTTCCCATTGCTTATGCCAGTAGGCTTTTGTCAACCTCCAAACGAAAGTAGTCGGCCTATGAAAGGAAGTTCTCGCTTGTGTATTTGCGTAGAGAAATTTTCTATTTTCTGGAGTGTACTGGTTTTCAGCTGTGTACAGACAACCAAGCCTTAATGTGTCTTTGGAATTCCAAGAAACCTTTGGGTAAATTATGCCATTGGATCGAACACCTTAGTAATTTTTCATTTGATATAGTCCATGTAAAGGTAAAAGACAATTGTGTAGTGGACAGTTTGTCTAGAATGTTTGACCCTGACGAGTGTGTGTGTAATGGAGGAATTCAGGAGCAGGTAAATGCCCTGAAGCAAGTTCCGGCGGTTTATTTGAACATCAAGGGTTTGGCAGCAAAAGGATGATGAATGTGTGGAGTTGTGGTGTAAATTCCAGCTACGTGAACTTACTGGTTTTATTGTGAAGAAGGGGATTATTTGCAAAGCTTCATGTAAGGGCGTTTTCAAGACATATGTACCCAAGACAAGGCAGTGAGGCCAAAGGTGTTTGATTATTTCCACAACTCTTATTTGGGCGCTCATCAGGGGCAAGAACGCTCTTTGCAGCGAATTGAACTACATTTGTTTTGGCCAGAATTGCAATCAGAAATTACAGATTGGGTGAAACAGTGTACTTTGTGCCAGCAGGTAATGGCTTCTAATAGCAGAGCCCAAGAACAGTTTAGTAGCTCCCCATCTAATTTTGTCTGGGAAAGCTTCTATATGCATGTTTTTGGCCCTCTCCCTATATCTAAGAAGGTTTTTAATTAATTATTGGTTCTGATTGATGAATTTTCAAAGTTTGTTATGTTATTCCCTTATGAGAGACCAGAAGGCCACTCTACCATTTGTAAGATCTTCAGGAACAAGTGTTTTGTTATTTTGGTCCACCCGCCCATGTTGTTATTGATAATGTGAGAAACTTTACTTCCGCAGAGATATCAAATCTAGCTTTTTCTTGGTGAGTTTACATGGTCCATACAACTGCTTATGACCCTAAACCTAATATGGCAGAGCGGTATAATCGTACCATTAAGGCTGCACTTGCCATTCATCAAAATGTTCACATAGATTGGGATAAAGAGATTCATATCATAATCTTGGCCTTTAATTATTGTGTAAATGCTACTATATGTTTGATGCTGCAAGAAGCGTTCTTTGGTCGGAGATTATTGCATCCTTTTCTTAATGTCTTGGGCTTATATTTTGACGTAGATGTAGGGGAGCGAAATTAATTCTGGGAGGATGCTACAAAGCATCTCAAGAAATATTATCGCTTATGGATAGGGCACAGAATGAGCAATATAATCCTTTTCTTACAAGGTTGGTGATTTAGTTCTTGTAAAGAATCGTGATTTATCTTTAAAAGTTGATTCCTTCTAAGCATAATTAGGCCTAAAGTACGATGGCCCTAATTGCATTGTCAGTTTTCTTATTCCAATGTCAGTGTTGTTGCAGAACCCAGCAACAGAGAAGTAGTTACAAAGCCATGTCTCTAATGTTAAGAGTTTTCATCAGCCATAGGAAGATCAGCCAGCCCCCGTGCCCTGCAGAGGAGCACTGTCACCACAATGGGAGGGTTCGCACTGTATGGTATTACACTTTGGAAGTAAGGCACTGCAAATATTGTTATTTTCCTTTTTATAAGATGATCGCTAAATATATGTACTATTTTTAATTAGCTCAAAAGGAGTAAAGCTACAAGCAGAAGTTGGTTTTTATGAATAAATAGGCATAGTATATCCATCTCATATATATTTTAATGGTGAAGAAACACACGGGGGCATTATTAGAAGTTTCGATAGATTAGTTTAGGTGGACATCTCCTCCTTAGTCCTTTTCCTGTTTTCCGTATTCCTTTACACACTGCCAGAGCAACTGGAGTTCAAGGGCAGAAGATACAGGGAGGACCTGGCCACTCCTCCGTCGTCATCGGTTGTTTTCTACTATGAGCTTCATCCATCAGCTTCTCCGAGCTTGGGGAAGATACCTCTGCAGCTCTCTTCCAGAGTGTGGGAAGATCGAAGTCCTACTTCAAATCTGACATGTGTGTCAATTAGCAAACTCAAGCAATTTTATGTGAGTACTCATGTCCTACCAAAAACTGTACTGCCAGAACGATTTTTTTTCGTCCTGCCAGCTAGTGAATTGTGTGATGCCTACAATTTTCTGGAGTATGATTAAACGCTGATATTATGGGGTTGGTATGGTTACAGAACTACATGACTCTAATTAACTTGGTGAGCAAGTCTGCTTGGTTATTTGCCACGTCTGTATTTGGTAGCCCATATTAATAAACTGTTATTTTGTTTGAAGAGGGGTTACTCCACCCCCCACGGGTGATGCACTTCTGAACGCTTCCAAGCGCTGAGCTACACTGAAGAGAGGCGCGCGGCGCTCGTGGCGCGGTCTAGCGCTGTCTGTGGCTACTACTGGCAACGAGTTCAGCCTCGCACACTCTGGCACCTTCTATACGCCTCTCCTCTATTCCCGCCGCCTCCTTAAGCTTCTCGAACCGCGTTTTCGTGTATAAATGTTCGTCCCCAGCCCGAGTAAGTGTGCAGTGTTCCTCATAGAGTTGCGTGGGCTGGCCGATGATATATCATGTCTACACCACTTCGTACTTCGGGACTTCAGAATTCTAGACGGGTTTTCGCATAATATGAGTACTACTCAGTTAAGTATTGCAATAAACGCAGTTTTTGTTGTGCCGGGGGTAGAGTTTCCCTTTAAGTAGTAATTTTTTTAGCAATTTTTGTGTATATAAATTTCTGTAAGGAAGTGTTTCTTCCCTGTTTTGATTGTGTGAATTTTCAATGTGGTATTTAATGGGAATGTTTGTAAGAGGGGGTTCTTCTTTTTTGGCGTGCTGTAGGAATGGTCTGCTGGACTACGGTTTGCCAAAATAATAATAATGCCAAGGAGTTTAGTGGATATTTTATGGCGTTCCTTTATGTTCATGGTAAAGTGTAATGAGGGCTTTTGCTCCTTCCCAATGGTATTATTGAAATTAGAATTCCGTGCGTACTTTACTTTTAAAGTTCTAATGATGCTCGCTTTACTCAGGGAGTCATTTTACATTTTTTAATGGGATTTCACAAATGTTTATTCAGGTTGGGTGATTTCTCAGGCTATATTAATATTGTTGTTATTCTGTTTGTTCCAGTGCATGTGTGTTCTCTTCTTCACCTAGTTCACTGATTGGTAGCAAGCAACAGAAATTGAGAGATGCAATTTATATTTTTCAAATGAAGTTGCAAAGTTGTTGTTCTTTGTGATAATGTATAGATGAGCTTCAACATATTTCTATTGATTTTGGAATTTTTGTGTCCATGCCCTCCTTTAGCCCTGATACGCCCTGAGGGGCCTAACAAGTTACAGCCATGTATTAAGTAATTAAAAAACATACCAGCAGAGCATTCTGTCAGAATACTTAGTCTTGAAAATACTACATTAGTTGCTGTGGTAAAGTTTTTTGTCAGTTTAAATACAATTTTAGCCTTGGATATCTGTTCGCGACAGATTATCTAAGCTGCTGTAATTTTCCATGTCCCTGAGGAATTATAAACAATATTCAGTAAAGCCAGAATAATAAATTGGTATAGTAATCTGTTGATAATAACTTGTTTTAATGTAGTTGCCAGTGAAGTGGAGGTCACTAATCTGTAGTTGAAAAAGTTGGAGCAAAGGCAATGACAAAACCAAACGGTGCAGAATCTTGTATGTGAAATGCTAGGAACGGTAGGGGTGTTGGGATACCGATGTTCGAAAAAATATTTCACACAAGTCGTATTTCACAATTTGCTTCCCGAAAACAGTTGCTTTTTTGTGTTTGCAATCCGCCTGACTACTATGTTGCCACTGTTAGCTTTAGTAACAGAAGTTGTACGCACATTAGGAGATTGTGCGAATGAAGGTACCAGTAGGAATATCAGGATAGCAGACAGGATAAAGGAGAAGGTAGGACCTACATCAACAACAGCTAAATTCTTTATAGTTTGTGGCAAACATAATATTTTGCTAAAGATTGCTATAATTGATATATAGTAGATTGAACTAGTTCCAGTAAATTCAAAATAAGTTAATGGTTTTTGCAAACTGGGAGGACAGGGAGTGAGAAAGACAGTGAGAGACAGGATATGTTCCATGACTACATTTGTTACATTTGCAAACAAATAGAGCACATTGAATCCAAATGTCCTATGAAGGGGAAAATCATGCGTGACCATAATATTAATGTCATTGATTTTGAATGTAAATTTATCTTGTTGTATGTCCCACTGGTTATTGCGGATCAGGCTAGAGTTGCGGCGCTGCTTGACATTGGAGCTACTTGTTCATTGATTAATCACGATTTTTGTAGTTATTTGCTTAAAAATTTGCTGAAAGGACTCATTCGGGCATTTAAAAGTGAGGAAATAGGTCTTTCCCTTGCAGATGGAGGGGTAATTAATTCGCAAGGAATTGCAATTTTCAAAAATAAGGTAGAAAATTTTGCATGGAAACTTCAATTTTGAAATTTTCCTGGTTTAAATCATTATCTGTTGGGTGGGGTTGATTTCCTGGGAAAGACCCAGGCCAGTATCAATGTGTCAAAAAAGGAATTTATTTTTGTATTTTGTCCTTCTCAACCTGTGCATATTACTGCTAAAAGTTTTGTGTTTCATTCCATTCAGGTACAGTCGCAAGTTTGTAATAAGGACAGTTTATTAACAGATTTGCAAATAAAGTTTTTGGATGTAGAAACTAAAAGGAGGATATTATAGTAAGAAACCTATAACAATGAAATAAAAAGATCAGGATCTGGTGTCCTCAGTGCCTTATTGGCTTTCTCCACTGAAACTAAAAGCATTTAGGAGTATTGTGCAGGAATTGCGAAAGGAGGACATTGTGAAACCATCGGAGAGTAACTATTCAAGTTCAGTTTTTTTTTTTTTTGCGGAAAACATTCCTGGTGCATATAGACTTATTACTGACCACAGGATGGCGAATAAGAAAATTTACATTGACCCATATCCTCTGCCTACATTTGAATTAGTTTTCCAGCATGTTGGTTCAGCGAAATATTTCTCTGTTTATGATTTAATCGGCCTTCCTCCAGTGCGACTTGCATCCCGACTCAAGTGTTGTATTGGTTTTGTAACAGCCTGGGGCCAATTCCAGTGGAAAATGTTACTGTGGGCCCCAAGCTATGTCAAATGTATTATTTCATGTTCTGAGGAAATATCAGTTTTACTTACTTTTCACCTATATAGACAATGTTCGTGTTTATAGTGAGACCTTTGAGGATCACATAAAAAATCTTCACCAATTTAGCTTACCTTGCGTGAAGCTGGACTTACTTTAAATCCTGACAAGTTAACCTGGGCTGCAACCTATGTAAGATACTTAGGTTTTGTAATCTCAGATGGTAACCTGTTAATGGACCCAGATAATATTCAACCAGTAGTATCTTTCCCTGTGTCGAAATATTTATGTGGGTTCAGAAGATTCGTTGGCATGGTTGGTTTCTACTCTAAATTCATTCTCAATTTTGCGGATATAGCCGAGCCACTGAACACCTTAAAGAGGAAAGGAGTAGAATTTCATTGGGGAGAAGAGCAGCCTAAAGCATTTGGTCTTTTGAAAGAAAAATTGGCTACATCTCCTGTACTACAGTTACCTTTATTTCTTCAAGTAGATGCAAGTTCGAAAGTTTTGGGCGCTGTGATATGTCAAACAGTAGAAGGTAGTTTGGTTCCTGTGGTATATGCCAGTTGGCTCCTATCTCCATTAGAACAAAAGTTCTCAGTGTATGAGAAGGAGGTCCTAGCCGCAATTTACGGCATCGAAAATTCAGCGATTATTTGGAAAGCCCTGAAATCGTGTTGCATACCGACAACCAAGTTCGTGATGGTTACTTTCCACCAACAAACCTGCTGGGCGACTACCACGGTGACTTGTTGGTTTAACTGAACTTAAATTTACAGTACCTCATCTGAAGGGTGTCAACAACTGTGTTGCCGACGCCCTATCATGCATGTTCGATTCCGACGAATTTTGTGTTGATTCCCCCGAAGTGTTAACAGTAGTGGGAACTGACAAACCTGTCTGGGATTGAAGGCCATTTCGTTTCTGTTGAAGTACAAACAGAGCTAGCAGACCACAGAGTTGCTCTGAGAGAAGTTTCAGGTAACCAATAGGCTGAAGAGCCTGTGTCTCCGAGACATCTTTCCGTACAAATTTAGACAGATTCAGTAGATCAGATATATGTTTTGCATATTAGTTCTGGCAACAGGCAGGCTGAAGAGTGTGGGGTTCTGATTCATGATACTGTAAAATGTCCGACAGAGCTAAAAGAGCATAAAAGGTGGTTATCTATGGGTTCCAGTGTACAGCAGGCTAAGTTACTGCAAGATTTTCCCCAAGCGTACTTGCAGCTTCAAATTCATCAGGGGATGGATGTTGAATGCATAAGCATTAAGTCTAACATTGATGCTGGTCATGGAGTCATGGAGGGTAATAGGAATTCCGAAATGGTTTTTTGGTCATATAGAGCAAAAACCAATAAATTGAAAATGGGTCCTTGGAGGGCCAATATTTTAATATTATCATAATTCCTATTTTGGTGGGCATTTTGGCCAGGACAAAACTGTGGATATAATTAGGGAGATGTATTATTTTTTCGCAAGGCCTAGGAAAGGATATTGAAGGACTGGTCAAGGAATGTGAGGAGTGTCAAAGATCTAAACTTCGAAATGCCAAGTTTGTTAGCTCGTATAATGCCAGTGTGGCTAGGCTTCCTTGAAAAAGACTATATTTGGATGTGTTTGGTCCTCTGCCTAGAACAAATACAGGGTTTAAATCCATGTTAGTCTCAGTTTATAGCTTTAGTAAATATGTATTCGTTTTTCCGTTGAGATCAATGACATCTAGAGAAATTTGTAAAATCTTAAGCCAAAGACATTTTCCTGTGTTTGGATCCACAGGGTATATGGTGAATGATAATGCTACTTAATCCGCGTCATCTGAAATGAAGTACCTTGCTTTCTCTTGGGGGATGAAGTTAGTGCAAACAAAACCTTACTACCCCAATGCAAACATTGTATAGCGTTATAATAGAAACCTGAAGGTGGCCTTGCAGGCCTACCAAACAGGGTCTCATAGAGATTGGGATATTGATTTGTACCAACTGTAGTTTGCTTTCAATAATGTGATAAGTAGTTCCACCATGAAAGTTCTGGCTGAATTGTTTTTCGGACGGGCTTTGTTCCATCACTTGATTCAAACTTGGGGGCTCCACGATTTCTTATGGGAAAACATTGGTAAAAAGTATCTATAAGAGGTCCGGGAAGAGACAACTCAGAACCTTAGGAAATGTCACTCCAAATTGACATTTCGTTCTACATACCACAGTGATACTGTGTCTCTGAAAACCGGAGAAAAAGTATATCTGGAAACGCACTATCTGAGCAATAAAGCTGCCCAGTTCAGTGCGAAGTTGGCATCCAAGTTTTGTGGACCCTTCTTGATTAAGAGTTTCATTACTCCCGTGACACTTTTGTTAGAGGACTTGGATAGTACTGGGCAGGTAAATAAAGCCATGTGTTGCAACTTAAATTGAGCACTTTTTAAGTTGAAGTTTGTTGTACTAAAACCATTGGACTGAAAGCCTTTACTGTGACGGTAGTTAGGCTGCTGTGAATGGGTTACTGAGGTTTTCGGGGTGGCAAATAAATTACTGGGAAAATGTTCGTTAGGATTATACAATATCCGGGCGCCAGGCGTTATCCAGCGACAATGCCTTGATGTGGTAGAGCTGACCTTGTTTCTCTGGGTCGTGTGCCGACGACCAATGGCGGTAATCCTTCCGGTATTGAAGTTCCTCAGTGGTTTCCAATTAAAAAATACGTATTGAGCAGTGAATTCTACGCGATTCACACACCATAATTGAAGTAAACGAAGACAAAACCCTAAATGCATACATTACTACTTGAAAGACACTTGCTTGATAAAATACTATGGCGGGAAGGTGAGGGCTTGCACCCCTAAGCCTCCGAAGGCGACCCGAATGAAAAACGCATAGCCACACGTACTTTACAATGGGTTTATTAACGTTTCTCTACTGGTAACAACTTGCAATTATAGTATCGGGCTTAACCCGCCGACAGGGTAGCAATGTTACAAAGTGGCGCGAAGCCGACATAACTTACTTGTACATTAAGCCTTCCCTGTTGATGAAAGCCAAGGGAAGGTGAGAGGTGGCGAGTCCCGGGCGGCTGTTACAAAAGGTTCCTGTTAATTAAAAGTCAGTAGATGAAAAATGCCGATCCTTTGTCACCTCAGTTTTTGGGGTTATGTCTTCTAAAATTACAACAAAAAACGCAGTACACTAAATAGGGTTATTGCGCCTAAAAGTACAGGGAAAAATTAAAAACTCGAAATCTGAAATTCTATGAAAAAAACCTGGAAAATTGTGTTAAAAAAGCCTAAATCAAGGAATTTGAGGGTTAAATTTAAGCTCTAAAAACTTTTTAAAAAGGAGCTCTAAAAAAAGCAATTTTAAGCAAAAAGAAACAAGTAAATTTTAGCAGTTTTTCAAATATGTGCGCACACGACAGGTAAAACAAGCAAAATTATGCAAAAATCAAGCCAATTTAAGGCAAAAACAAGCAAATCAAATGAAAAGATAATTTATAGTATTTGTAAATTTTATTCAACATAAGTAAAAAAAACTAATAAGATTTTTTAAGGTCTCAAAATAAAGAAACACCTGAAGAAGAGCCACTACTGAAACCATAATCCCAACCATGACAACAATCCAATCTACAAACGCCATTTTTTAAATCAGAAAATTTATTTGATCTTAAAACATTTTTATCGATTTTTAAAACAATTTTGAAATTACCAAAGTCCAATTATTTTTTAATAAAAGTTTATGTTTTATAATTTTATATCCAATATCCCAGGCCTCTAAAATGTTCTGTAATTTGATCCATTTATAATATTAGTAATTTATATATCTTGTATAAAAAAAGTGATACTATTGTTAAAATATTTTTTTATGTATTGAAAACAATAATTATAATATTAATATAGGAAGTTGGTTCAAAGATATATGGGATCCTTTATTTGAAGAAAAATATGTGTTGATTACTAACGATATTTATTCTTTATTTACTATGGAATTTCAGTGTCCGGTATGCGGAATACTGGAAATATGACAAAAATAAAAGGTCGTTTATTAGATGAGAAAATTTAAATTAGAATTACTGTTTTTTATTCGATCAAATAATTCATCTATATTTCTAAAAACACGTAAAAAATATTAATGCGACCACTCAACTATGAGTCAAAGAAATTATATTAAAATATCGAAACAATTTCTTGTTTCTGTAAAATCGTTTACATTATTCATTGATAAAATTAAAAATTTATATGTATTCAGTGATATTTTCCTTCAAACAATCATAAGTTAAATTTCGTTGGTTAAATAAAACAACATTACAAATTGTACCAGGCTCAACAGCTTTTTTTTTTTAATCAACACTAATTTTTATATTTGTTTTATCTTTAACAACTGCTGTTTTTCTATATAGGCAGTCAAAAACATATATAGGTCTTCGCCCCCAAAATGAATAAAAATTGATATTGCCATGATAATTTAGAGTCGGCTCTTAATAAAGTTCATTATTTCTACATATAGTTTCTAATTTTGTTCTAGAATTTCTAAAATCATTAAAAGCAAGAAATATTTTAAAACGAAGATAATTTTCAATATCTAGATTCCAATTTTCTTTTGGAAAAATTTCATTTCTACAATTTTTGCCAAAAATATTTTGCACATTACAATGATCAAACATTGAAACATGCACATACTGCTCGGCCCGATTTTTTCTATTAGTATGGAAACCCACGATTATAAAATCAGGCATGTCAAATTGTAAATTATTAAACTGATCTTTTATATCAAAATTAAAAACACTTGTCCCAGAGGAACTTCTTTTTGTAAAAATTGCCAATCCTAAAAACCAATATCAATTTTAGGATTATTATATATATTTTCTTTAATTGAAATTGATGTGTTAGCTTCATATTCAACAATAGGACACATCATTCTTAATTTTATCTGTATCAGTATAAGTTTTATCAACTGCACTATCTGCATTTTTTGTTTCATACCAAATAAAGAGTTATTATTAGACGAATTTCGGAAAAAAATGATTTTATAACCACCTTTACAGTAAACATCATTATTATCGCGAATAAACCAAACAAACATCTTAATGGAAACCCAGTTTTATTTATTTTATCACTATGAACAGATTTTACTCTATATTTATTATCAACACCAATAAACTTTAAATAATTTTGTTCACCTGCTGAACTTAGCAAAATATTTATCATTGTCGAAGTTATTCCTGGATTATCAAGAGCTTCAATTATCCGCTCATGTTTTGAATTTCTACTCTAGAAAAATTAAATGGAAAAAAAAATAGAACAAACATCAATATTATCTAATTTTTTGTATTTTCCCTCATATCCAACTTTACCTCTTTTTAGTAAGCTATATTCTTCCAAAACAAAAGCATCGTTTGGGAAAGGAAAGCCATTTGCTATTGGAATATCAAATTCTATTATATTATTGGAAATATTCATATTCCCCGTGTTTGATCAGTGGGGGTAAAGGTTTGTCTCTCAAAACTCTCAATATTTTAATAACTAATTTATAAGTACAAAAATTATATCTAAATTGCAGAATCAAAAGGAATTTATCGAGTGAAATTGCTCACCGAGAAGTATAGAAATTATAAAAAGAACCATGAGGTACAATATGAAAAAAACTAGAAAAAAGATCTACCATTAATTCACGAATTACAAAATATTAGCAAAACAGTAGAACAAGTAAGTGAAGAAAATATAAATTTAATAACAGCACTAGTACCTGTTGCTGCAAAAAACTTAGATTATCCTCCAACACCAGAAGAAACATCATTCGAAAAATAATTATTTGCAGAACAATAATCTCCTTATTTGGGAGAGCAAATTGGAATTGTACCATAAAAAAATTTACCGCCTATAGCAGGTGTTGCTACTATAAATCTCGGAAAATATACATCTGATAGTATTAATGTTATTAATGAAAAATTTGGTTTATGAGGAGTTGGTCAAGATTTTGAAATTGGTGATACACAAGTGTAAATAGATGGTGATTTGTTATTTGTCAAAGATAAAAAAATATGAAATAACAGAAGGACTTATCAATTTGTTAACAAAAAGCACCTATGAAGAACTCGAAGATAATTTCAATAATGTTGACTTTAAAGATTACAAAGCTATTATTTGAGCAACTAATGTTAGATTTCAAAAATATATTCCTACTAAAAGGAATAATCGAAGTTCAAGTAGTAATACGAAGTATATTAAGATAATTAGTAGAATTTATTATTAATATATAAAAATTCACAGTCAAAATCATTACCAAATACACCAGTAAGAAAAGTTTCATCAAGAACTCCTAAATCTGGAGAATTTATAAAAAATATAATAATTTACCCAAAGTGTATGTTTGAATGGATGATTCTAGAAATTTAATTGATAGATTATTAGTTATTCAAGGCGAAGAAAATGCTGGACATAGTACTTTTTACAATGGAAAAGTGAGCATAATGAATATGTTATGAAATCCATTTTCTGAATTTGTTATAAATAATCCAAAGGTGTATCATATCTTATAAGAGTTTCAAATGTTATTCCGCATTCCTTTTTTGAATTCAGAACCCCATGGAAAAGGTGTGACAACTGGGAAATAAACAATTTAAATTTTTCCGAACTGCATTTGCCCGTTTATAATTATTGTTGTCCATTTATAAAATTAAATTAAATACTTGAAAGATGTGATAAAGGCGTAAATAAATTAGATGAAGTATGCAAATATCATGATATTGCTGATCGAAATCATAATGATTTAGATTTCGGGCATGAAGTAGATAAAATATTACAAAAAGAAGCAAAAGAAATGATGTTAGATAAAAATACTCCACTTGGTGGAAAATTGCTTCTGATGCTGTTACCTCAACTATGTTTACAAAAAGAAAATTAGGATGGTGGACTAAGATTTATTAAACTATTAATATTTTTTTACTCATAAATGAAGATAACAAATATAACTTTCGATATTCCTTATGAGGTATTAAAAAATTTGAGTAAAGATAAGTTTTTAACAGATGATCAAATAGCAAAAAATAAATAAATAAAAAATTGCAAGAGGGCAAATATTTCAAATTATCTTCACCATTGCCAACAGTAAAAAAAATTGCTAAAGGAAAAAAAACGGCAATGGTTTACATCATGGGGGAATTATTTCCATTGTACTTGCTGCTTTAGGAGCAGCCACTGCTGCTGAATAAACTAGTCAAACTAAAAAATAATTAGAAGGACAACTAAAACATAATTAACAATGCAAAATAAATCAGGAAGGAGATTTATTAAAGGAAGACCAAAAAACTGAATTTATAATCATTATCTAATGTCGATATTGAAAAATATGTGAAAAAATTGAACATTAAATATTTCAGAAATGTTTATATGATAGATGAACTACCAAAAAATATGCACATAAATTAATGTGCTGTTGTTAATTTTGACATTTCAACAAATCCTGGCACTCATTGGGTTTGGTATTTTAAATAAAATAGTAATGTTTATTATTTTGACTCAATTGGAGGCAATATTCCCACTTATTTAATTAATTATTTCAAAAATAGAAACGTTTATTATAATGACGATCGAATTCATAATATTAATTCAGTTATATGTCGACATCTATGTTAAATTGTATTACATCTCTTTTCGAGAGAATTTAAGTTTAATTATGTTATTTCTATATTATTATATGACAGATATATTTAGGAAACCATTAATCAAATATTTAAATAAAAACTTTGACAATATTGCTGAAGATTGAAATATAAATACGTAGATTCAAATTCAATTCGAGTGTTTCTTCCTTACAAAACAAACTAAGCACCTTCTCTGATTTTACAAAAAGTTGTGTTTCCTTTTTTGAATGTAGAATTGTTAATATAGCTGACCCCATTGATGGAAAATATGCAGTTAATAAAATATTATAATATATTATATATAGAGCAGTTAAACATTAAAAAGGATGTTGATTCAAAATATAAAAGTATTGTTTCTGATTATGGTCTAAAAGAAGATATAAATTTACAATTAAATAACACTATTGCTGAATATATAAAATGAATAAATAGTGCACAACAGACGTTAAAAACAGAACCAGATTCAAAATATGAAACTACTGTTGCTGATTAAGCAATAAAAGATGATGTTGAATCAAAATACAACACCTGTGTTTCAGATTTAAAAACATATCTAGATTCAAAATCTAATACCATTGTTTCTGCTTTATGAGATCAAATAAGTAAATTTTTTTTATACACAACAGACTGTTTCTTTTCATAATCACAGAATTGATAATATGGCTGATCTGGTAGATGGAAAAGATACTGTCAACAAAATATTTTTTAAATACAGAAATAGCTTATAAATTACAAATCTTAAACCAATCAGTTTTAAATAATTGTGAGAAACTTGTTAACTTAAAAATTGAAAAATTTAAGGAAGAATAGCCTCATATATATTATGTTTAAGTGCAAAGTGGAATAAAACTAATAATATTTTTCACTTAGAAAATAATTCAAATTTCTTTATTGTTTTGGTTAATGGTAATATTCATAAAGTAATTACTGTTAAGGCCATTTTATCTAAAGATACTGTGACAGTTATTTAGGGAACTACAAAAATAGACTATGGTAAACCATTTGATGTTAACATAGGTGATATTTTTAATTTTAAAATTAAAAACTACAATATCTGAATATGATGATGGTTTGATGACTACAATAGGAATATTCGTAAAATATATAGATTAAATAATTGTTTTACTATGAAATGGATAAAACTTGGTGTTTGAAGTGCAAGAAAGTCACTAAGAATAATAATATATAAAATGAAAATACAGCAAGTGGGCGATTAGTACATAAAATGATATGCTTGTGCTATTCTAAAAAGACATCAATCTTAAAAAAAAAATTGCTCTATGTGAGAGAAGGAACAATTAGTATGAAATTATGAAAACTGATTACCCGAATGAATATTTAGTCGAAAAAGTTTTAAAAACAAAAGGTGAAAAAATTTATGTGATGTGGTTAGGTTTTGATAACTCACACAACTCATAGATTAATAAAACAGCCGTTTGCGTAGCCGAATCTGCTTTAGTTGACGCTTTGTAAATTTAAAATATTTTTTTATAATCATATAATTTAAAAAACACAATAGTGTAATGCTCATCGTGTTTAATGACCGTTTTAACGTTCGTTCACCATTATCGATGTGTCGTTGTCGTTGTGTTGATGTTGCGTTGTCGTTCGTTTTAACATAAACATGTATTATGCAATGCATACGCAGTTAAGAGCAGTGTTGTTATAAAAATGCTGAGTTGAGGACGAAGAGCGTGTAGTCACGGCACGAAGGCAGGACGGCTGGACGGTTAGCGGGGAGAGGCAGACGATGTCTCCTCGGGCAGTCGAGCCACGTGCTGGCCGCGCCAGTCGATGACCGCCTCCTCCGGCGATGCGATGTCTTGTGCTGCTCTGCTAGCTAGCCTCCTGGCAGGTGAGTGTTCCTCCTACTACACCGCGCACACTACCTCTTGCATCTCAAGTATCTTTTACACCACCCAAGGTACATGCAAAACTACTGCAAACAAAATCTGTCGCTGTTTTTAAATACATTTAGCATCGTCCGAGAGCTACTTAAATACACACATCCACACTGCTGGCTGTTAAAATTGCATCACCAAAAAAACATAAGCTCTCACAACCAGATATTTTGGACGGAATACATTATACACAGGTGACATGAATACTCTTGCAGCGCGGTATTACGTATAGAACCTGGGGAGAATAGTACCGCGTGGCCTCTCCACGGTCTGCAATAAGCGCTGCTATACTACGTGGCATTGAGGGGAAGTGACATTTTATTTCGGTCTGTGGTAACCCAGCCTCTGCTGCTTCGATACGTTGCAGTCGCGGGTGTCCCTGGACAGACCAGTAGTTGCCCGACCATGGCCCACATATTATAGGTGGGCTAGAAATCCAGTGAACGCACAGAGCAAAGAAGCAGCATGACATGGTGGTCATCCAGGAACCGTCGGGCGATATGTGCCACATACGGTCATGCATTTTCCAGTGCCTCAGGCTGGTCCTAATGATAAGGAACAACAGGCTCCAACACCTCCGCGATGTAATGGTTGCTGGTCAGTAATCTAGCGATGCGGATTAGGCGTGAATGGTACTAGAGTTCGATGGTTTCTCATATCGTAACTCCAGGTGACGGTGTATCATACAGGTCTTGGCCAGGCGTGCTCCACGGTGCCTCCAGACACGGATACGACCACAGTGGTGCTGCAATCAGAAGCGGGATTTGCCGAGAAAGACGATGGCATGTCATTCGTCCCTCCAAGCCTGACGTCCCAAGCGCCATTGCAGCCGCAGTAATGTTTACCTGGACATTATTCCCTAATTCCGCAGGCAGTGATGCACCGTGCGTGTGGAAACAGACTGAAATGCCACATTCCTGCATTGTTAAGTGAGGGTGTACGGTCCTTGCTGCTATTGTCTTCCTGAATGTCACTCAGCCCGATCCTTCTCCACTTACTGAGATCCCTTATCCGCTTCACTGTGGTTGCACTTCTTCCAATGCGAGAGCCAATTTCGCGCTGGGATAATTCAAAATCCCGATATGCAATTACTGTCCCGCGTTCGAAGGCGGAAACCTGTTTGCATGATGGCCGTGTTTTTTGAAGCTACATGCTCATTCCGTTTGTTAACGTGAAAGGAAGGAAACACAATGCCACCACCTGTCGCTGGATCCCCGACCTCCACTTATTAACTGCTTATCCGTGTTGCTATTGGCGCATATGCTGATCAATGAATGACGTCATTGTCATATCCTTCTGTATTCTTTGCCCAATGTGGGCTCCTTCAGGCGTGTCCTTCTCGGTGTCATTAGTTTAATGAACAGCAGTGTATTTCACGGATAAATCAAGTACTTACACACAAGTTAAGCGCCGCAACTTCTTAAGCGATTTAGGCGACTGATTGGCTGCGCCAGCCTCTGGAAGTGGGCATTTATTCTGATTGGCTGTCCCGTGCTACGAAAGATGCCCCACTGGCTGGGCTGTCACCTCGCGAGTACGTTACCCGGCTTCCTACAGGTTGCTGTCCAGGGACGCCATTTTCTTTGCTTTTGATCCTGGAGTTCCTGGAGAAACGGGTGGTTTCACTTCTTTTTCCTCAATTGTTCTGTGGGTAAGTAATTTCGCCGTGAACAACAGTGATTAGTAGTGCTCGAAAGTATTTTGGTAGATTTTTAATGTTTTATGTAACAAACTAGACCTCATAGAATTAACACGATTATTTACCGTAGTAAAATGTTATTTAATGAAAATTCCAGCTACTTACGATCTGGAAATTGTGTTATTTTTGTCGAGAGTTCTTAAATATTTCAGGTAATTCTATTCATAACTTTATCCAGTGCCGTCCTTTTCCCAAATCCTATTTTCTTCTGACACCACGTGATGGATGTAGACTATGCACTCTTGGCTGCACTAGCAGAAGCATGTCATGCAATTTAATAATGGTATTGAGACAAACTTCGGTCAGCGCAATGAATATATTCCAGCATACTCACCAGACATTTTATCTGAACATGCAACAACCTTTTTCAAAGGTAGACTCGAATGTCGCTAAGTAAGGTGAATAAAACACTTTAAAAATTCTTTTTTCGCGGCTATTTAACGATAGATGATAAACATGCCACTTCAATCAAATCAAATATATTTTGAGTAGCTCTGTTTGTGTGAAAGTTCTTCATTTATAGATGTTTGAACACTATTGCCTTTAAAATAGTTCCCTTTCACAGCAATAAACAACCGCTAACATTTTTGCCAATTCTAGAATATGCTCTGGAAGTCTTCTTCTAGAACCACGTCAAGTGCCTTCTGCGATTCACGCTGGTTCTTCGTAATGGTGACAAAATTTCTACCTTTAAGCTGGATCTTTAAATTCGGGAAGAGTATGCAGAAGCAAAATCTGGTGAGCAGATTGAATACAGAAGCAAGAACATGTTTCTGGCGAGAAACTCAGATGTGAGAAGAGCTCAATGACAAGAGTGAAATTGTGCATCGAGAAATCATCCATAGGGTTCAGACCGTTAATACTGTGTTCTAATACTAAGTTGTATGGCGCAAGTAGCTAGATATTCCATGAAACGAGGTGTACATGAGTACTACTTTCAAATTAGAAATATAATATATTGCTAGGTAAAACAGACTCTGCTATGCAACTTGGTTGGGCAAAGTTTTCGTTTCATTCTGAAAAGAAATGATACAATTCAACAAATTGTCATAGAGGCCACATTTTAATTCCAGAAACAACTTGATGTTTCAGGAATGATTTATTAGACAACATAAGTTATAATTACATTTAAAGAAAATCACCTGAGTATATTAATGTTTCAAGGACACGTACGATTATTACCAAACATTGCAAATCGTAAAACATATTATGACGTTTTATCTGCCGGAAAGATATATAACCAGGAAGTAGAGATAGATACAGCGTAGAATACGATGTTTGTGAACAGTACTTTGACAGTTTTTGGCGTAGGTAATCCTCTCGGAGAAGAGAGATGAGCTTCCGTGATATTGACAGTTCCAGCGATTGTGTTCCTCCGGGAGACAAACGCTCAAGTGGTCCAGGGTGTTGCGCTGGACTGGAACATTGGCCATTGCAAACTACAGGTCTTCCGTGGTATTTACTGTTCCAGCGATTGTGTTCCTCCGGGAGACGAGCGCGCAAGTGGTCCAGGGTGTGAGGCTGGACTGGAACATCGGCCCTTGCAAGCTACAGGTGTTCGAATCTTGCGATAATGCCGCCATCAACTTCTACCTCTTCACCAGGTCAGAGCCTTCCACTGTTAATATCAACATACATTACATTCACATAAAGAATTTTACATTAAACAAGAAAATAAGAAGATAGCCGTAAAATACTTAAAAGTAGGCTGCAAGTTTTCTAATAAACTGACATAAAATTTAGAATCAATCGATTAGTACAAGTTTAAGAAAATTAGTTTCCCTTAAAAAGTTTTAAATTTACTTTTATATCAGTTTTTAATATGAATTATTGTCTATGTATATTTCAAGTGGGTACTGAAAACAGACAAATGTATTTTTAAGTATTTGTTATATTATTGTTTTTATAGCCATATTATACGACTTCCGTTCTATGTGAGTTTTCTGCTTTTTCCTACGTGGCCAACTAAAGGCCGGACACACTTCTTGCCATCTCCGAACCTGTACATTTTCTGGTTAATATGGGGGTGTAAGATCCTGTTAATTTACATTTTCTATATTTTGGCCATTGGCTCACTATCGGGAACACATAATTTTTCCAGTGCGTTAATTTTATTCTGTTACAATTGCATCCAGGTCTAGAGAAGTGTTTAACCTGTCCTCCACCCAGTTACCCACACTTTCCGGATCTATTATACTTTATATATTTTCCCCAAGATATCATTACTAACTACTTGGCTGGTTAAATTATATTCTACTTTGGATTGAATACCTCTGTTTCGACATCCAGCGGAGACAGGGGCATACAGAACATTATTGACATTGTCTGCACAATATCTGTTTCTTTTCCCTGTTATATCGCCTTGGCCTTTGTTACTCCAATTCATTACTTATTTGTTCATTGCCGGGTCGTCATATGCGTTACCTTCAGTGCATTATTAGAGTTGGGGAAAACGCCCCCGACTCATCATTTGTTTCCCTAAAAGTAATTTTAAAGTTTCCAATGCCTTTCCTCGTGGTAATACCTGGGCTATGTAATGGGCCGTCTCCCACTACAATATTTATATAGCGGTTTTACAAATTGTCATAGTCAAGAAGTGGGTCTGCTCCCTCTTTTGTGTTTCTATAGTGATTTTATACTCTCAATTCCAGGGGTAAGATACTTTACGAAGAATTCTCTGTTCCCTCTTCTAGAGGATTCATCAATAACCCCACATTAAACTCATCTAATAGTAGTAAAGTAAGTGACTTCTTCAAGCATGGGACAGAGATATTTCTTCTCGCAGTGGAGGAATAACGGATGTCTGGGGTCAATGATACGTCGGCCAACATTAGCCCGGCTCGAGCGTTACGTAGACTCGGGAGGTATAGCGGGATCTTCTCAGACCTGTCCTACCTAATTGGTACCAGTTGTCCACAACCGGGTCTGCATGTGGTCGCCTTGCCTGCTGTTAAGGGGCTTACACAAAACAAAACATCACCAGAACAGCGGGCTGAACACGAACTTTTCGACAACAATTCTTATGCTTCGGAGAAATAACACAACACAAAGCGAATGTAGTGAATGCGAAATGCACTGTGGTACGTCACAGAACAAACGAATGCACTAATAATTGTTATATATAAATATTATTTAGTAAATTTGTCCAGGCAGGCGTAAACACCTGTCAAAATTGTTAAAATTAATTTTTAAAAGGCACTATGAATAATGTGTATGACCTCATAAACTATTTATATGTGTGGTTTATAAACTTACAGCTCACCCAATGCGACATGCGTTGAGTGGGAAAATAAACTCGTGCTGCCATAGCTAACACCCAACAATAACCTATATACCATTTCCGGTTACCTCACACTTTTCTGAAGCCCTGCTAAATATATAGTTTTGATTACCGATTACGTGTCATTCCGCTAAATGTAAATATAAACACGGCCATGTGACTAATACGTTTTAACTGCCAAATGCTTTGTTTACTGTTTTCAGCTCTACAAAGAATTTTGTCATATAAAAAAAAAATTGTTCAAGTGTTTACTATTTAGTCCTATAACCATATTTAGGTCAGCTTTATAGCTTTTTAACAATGCCAGTTTTGACGATAGTTCTTATGGCAACTATTTCACATTGTAAACGTATTTGTTATACACGTCATAGCACATTACGTGTAATATACTTTAATATTTTGCCGTGACACTGTTTAACCTTTTTACAATTGCGGGTGAAAGAACTGTAGTATTTAACCACTTGCTACTGATATATGTTGTATTATTTCTTTAAATGGACGGCTTTAGTTGAAATAAATATTAAAATGAAGGAACAAACAGTCGAACGAAAGGACAGTAAATGCAAGCACGCAAAGCGTGTCGCTGATATTTTGTACTTAGTAGGGACAAACTTTTAAAATAGATGTTAACATGCACACAAATAGGCCTACCGTAACTTTTGTTCAGTTCATTTTTCTATGCATTGGTACTTACTGTTTGTTAGGGTTATTTCCTTATTTATTTTAATTTATCTGGCTGGGCTTAGTATTTTGGTGGAATTGTGCCTACCATTCAAATAAAAAAACGCACGGACGTTATACAATTGTGCTTCAAACACCCAGCGCAAAGTTATGTTGTGATGAAAAAAGTTGGGATTCAAAAAAGTTAATTTCGTAAATAAAACAGTTTATGGTTGAAAATAATAAATTTAGCACGTCCAATATTTGTAATCACCAACAACACACACTGGTGCCACGTAACATAAAGACTACAATACTCTTTCACAAACAGTGGACATCATACACACGTTACAGTATATTTATACCTGCCGTGGAGAAACAGATTTATCACAACATCGTAACTTGCATAGGTATGTTTAAAAATCACAACGTGTACATACTTGATGTGGTACAAGAAAAGAATTTAACGCTGCATTCAGTCTCTCTTTTCTATGAGCAATAGAACACGCCATGACATGTCCGTCGCCAGTCGACACTTCTGCCAACATCAGATTTGTAACCGTCCCGCCATCACATCTAAATATATTACAGTAAGTATTCAAACAATACAATATATTTGAAAAATTATTTTTCTTTCCGTAATAAGTATTAAATAAGCTTAAATTTAAAACATCTATAATTTTCTGTTACTACTGGCAGTTCGAAACTTCCCGAGAGAGGCAGAGAGAGAAAGAGAAAGAAAGGGAGAGAGGGAGTGAGATGCTTCGCTCCATCAATTCGTTTCTTCCTCGGACGAAAAAAAAAAAAAAATGTCACTAGTGGCTACTCGCCGTAATTTGCGCTGGTATTTTTTAACTGTAACAATGAAATATGTTTACTTCAGTGTATTATTAAAATATGAATATATCAATAGGCTTCATTTAATTCACATATAGCATACCAAAAAGCTAGGTCAAAATAATATTATGTCTGTGAACACTATCCTACTAGCCGTTGCCAACACATCGCTGCACTCACTGTTTTCGATTCGTTTTTAATCCAAAATAAATATTAAAAATTATAGAAAATATTAAGATAAAGTTTCATTGATTCCAAAATACAGTTATGTTACATCCCAGTGAAGTGAACTTGAATCCACTAAGATATCTTTTATAATATTATGACTAAAAAAAATAGCTATTAGCCATGTGTATATACATGCCTATAAACAAAATTAAATTATTATTGGCTTGGAGCTTTTTTATTTTTATTTTTTTTTTATTTATTTTTTTTTATTTTTTATTTTATTTTTTGTCTTTTATCAATGTTAGCAGAATACTGAATCTACTATTTTAGTTGGCCATACTTAAATTTGCTGTGTGCCCGCACTTACAAATAATAATTTAATTTCCGCAACTCATTACCGCATAAAAAGTTTTCGAAACCACTCATTATTTTGGGTTTAACATAAAATATACATCATAAAATATTTTATTTTATTTTATGGTTTTGGTGAAATTCATGAATTTTTTCCCAACCAACAGCCGCTACGAAGAGGTCCTGAGCACGTTCAGGAGCATTCTGGACATACAGGCACAACAAAATTAATTAAAACTGTTTTACTTGATAGTAGGAATAAAAAGGAGTCGACGGTGCCAGCCAAGAAGTGGAAACGTGGTTCACCCGAACCACGATACGAGCAATTGTGTAAATCACATCCCAGAAATATTTTGCGGGCAAAATTTCGAGTAGTTAGAAGTTCACGTCATTCAGATATGTGAACTACTATAAAAAGGTCAACAAGATGTTATAATTTTACAGCATACACAAACAAATATCACGCCGGAAAAATATAAAATAGTCCCAAGTACTCTTTCCCAAACGGCGGATAAAAATTACTTTCACATCAGAAAGAAATTAAAACAATTTTTATCGCTATTTAAGTAGACTACATGTTGAGATTCAAGATGGAGAAGAAGGCAGTATCCTATAACCGATCGTATATATACGAGAGAGTGCTGAGAACTTCATTGAGAGCGACTAACCGATACCTAACTCGAAAGTTGACATTTAGTTACAATTACTCTCAATAACGTTATTTTTTTATGTTTTTTTCTAAAATTAAGTTATGTGCCTTTTAGTTTACATAAATCTTTACTAACATAAATAATAATACTTTCAAGACCAAACATAAGAACATATGTATATAATACTAAAACAAGAAAAACAATTCCTTTTGCTGCTATGTCAGAGTGTTAATTAACAACTTATAATGAAAAAAGAATTAATAAGTATAACTGAGGCACTAATAAAGATCAAAACAATATTATTAGTTTTATAATAAATGAAATAAGGTGATAATAACTTGAATTGCATTTGAAAATTCATCACATAGAATTAGTGCCAACACAACTAGAACGCACTGATTTCCTGAAACCAGGGCACACATGCATGGAGGGGCAAGATCAAAAGACAAGAAAAGCAATATTATTACTCAAAAAACATATGCTTCATTGATCTTCAATGATCTTACAATATATGAGAGTTGGATGAGCCACTAGATACAACAGGCAAGTGTATAACTACAGCATGTTCTTGGGTGGAAGTTTGAATGAATGTTGTCAGGGGAGATTGAGGGGAGGATTTCATAAATGCACAAAGCTTGCAATTCAACCAAATAATTACTACAAATGCTATGCAGCAAACTGCAAGATAGGAAAGGTTCATGGGAATGACATTCATGTGCTCAGGAGGTGGAGGAGGATGGGGATGAAGAAGTTCCATCACATCTGGGAAATTGGTACAGTGAGGCTGGGAAGTTATAAGGGAATCAAGTTCGTTGATAACGAAATCATTGGAAGAAAGGTTAAGTACCTTTGGGATTTTGAAGGATGTGGGATTAGAAACAAGTTTAAGAAAGTGAAGCATGTGAAGGGTTTGGTTGAAATGAATGGCAGAATTAACTTGGCCAAATGTCTTAAAGTAAGGGCTTACAATGTCGCAATGTGAAGGAATGCTGATGAAACCACTTACAGATAGTGAAAGGTTAAAGGATGTTTGTGATTCTAAAGTTGTTCTGCATAAGAAGGTAATATCAATGGGGAATTTGGTAGTAAACAGCCAGAGAGAATGAGTATTGTGTAAGAAGGGCAAATCAAAGAATACAATAGATCTTTCACGAAAATCAAGGTGAGGTTTACCAGAAAACAGATTGAATTCGCAACTATCCACATGGGCATTAAAGAAGAGGAAGTCAGCAAGGCAAATAGTAATTCCATAAATATTGCATTTTGATAACAGATTGGCAGAAAAGAGAGCAAACAGTTTTCTATCTAAACTAAATATCAGTAATTGCGATACCTTAAATAGTAAATATCTGTTGAATCAGGTACGTGTACAGCAAACATAAAAACAAGGTAGTTTTGAAACACCTAGGGTGTTTCTTTGGAAAACAATAATGTTTTTAAATAATATAAACACAAATTACCACTACTCTAACTGAAAAAAACATCACAAGAGTTTCACATCTGGAAAATTGTTGCCCAGGAACCTAACTATGTCAATAAAACATATATATGTTATATAGTATATATATTACAAGACATTGTTTACAACAAGACCAATGAAATTATACATGATAACAAACAACTTAGTTTTCTAATGACTTATTTTAGTACCGTGGGTTTTTCTTGAAATATGAATATTCATAAAGAAGTGAATCCTAAAATGACTCGGTTCAGTGCGCGATTAGTCCATGAACAAGGCAAAGGCAGGATCGAGCAGTAACAACAGTTACTAAAAGTATTTTGAAATTAGTGCACAGTTAGTGTCTGTAGTTCCTAAACAGTGCAAAAAGAATGACTATTTTGTAACATGAAATTTCTTCAGATGGGAGACATGCGCTCACGTAATAAATGCTCTTGAACTGGGGTCAGCTAAAGTGGCAGTGACTGGCGTCAAAAACTGTGGATTTGATATGGTCGTGGCCAAAAGTAAGAATTTTTTGTTATTTTCTTATCAACTGCCTTACTGACTGGGTGTGCTTTGCATAGAACAAGGTCACCTACACGATAAGGGTTATCAATGTGACCTTTATTGTACTTTGCACAACTCTTGAAATGAACGCGCTTTAAAGTCTTGAGGGCAGATGTCCAAATATTATGAACATACTTAGAATCGTATGGCAACAAATCATTTAAATGCCACAAATTTGACCAAGGATTATTTGGGGCAAAAGTAAACATGAGATTAAATTGGCTAGTTTTGTGAGATTCATGTTTGGCATTATTGAATGCCATTTGCAGCCAAGAATGACTTTTATCCCAATTTGTCTGATCTGTCGCAAGAAAAGTAATAAGTGCGGAACGAAGGTTTCGATTGAAATGCTCCGCATGCGAAGGAGGAGGATAGTATGGAGATAAAGTTTGTGGCAAATGCCACGAGAGAAGCACATATTCGTAAATAGAAGAGAGGTAAATTGTGAAACGTTATCAGAAACAACAGATGAAAGTATACCAAAATAAAAAAAAATAAAACACGTGTTTGAAGAACACGAATGGTGGAGATATAATCAGCTTTTCTAAGTGGAATTAACCATACAAATTTAGTAAAAGCATCAACATACACTAACAACACATTATATCCTATTTTACTTCTAGGAAACGGGCCAACAAACTCAATGAACATTTCCTCCATAGGATTTTCAGCTACCTCTGAAGACAGAAGAAAACCTAAGTGTGTATTCTGTGCTAGCTTGCTCACAGCAAAAATTGTGCTGTATTTGACACGTTCAGTAATTTCAGCATTCATTCCCTTGTAAATTAAATGTTATTCGATAGCCTTAGTGGTTTAACATATTCTTAGATGAGCACCAAGAGGAGATGATTGAAAATATAAAAAAAAATCATGGGTTACAGGTAATGAGGTAATTCAATGCACTTCCTTTTTTCACGAGACCTGCAGCAAAGGAGCCCTTTAGAAAGAAAGTAAAGCCTGTGTTCAATGTCTAATTTTAAATTGAAAATGATTTGACTCAAAATGCTATCGTTATCTTCGTGTTCCTTAATATCAGTAAAGACTAATAGAACACATGACTAAACATTACAATTTGGAAGAACTTCGGGTTGTACACTGGTACCATGAAACGTATGAGACAGTGCATCTGCAAATACATTTTAACTCAAGTCAAAATTTTTAGTACCTTTAATATGCTGTACCCTAAATTTCCAGGAAGAAATTTGTACAACCTATCCAACAATTTTACCTAATTGTCGGGGATGAGTCTAAAGTCACTACAAAGTCTGGTTATCTGTTTCTAGGAAAAATCGGCATGTTCAATATATTGCCTAAATTTATGAATGACAATAATTACAGCCAAACAATCCAGTTCATAAACAGTAGAACATTTATTTATTGTGAAGTAAGAGTACGAGAAGAGAATGCGATTGGTTGACGCCAGCCATCAATCTCCTGAGCTAGGACGGCTCCAATAGCTTGACTAGAAGTATTAACTTAGAGGATAAACTCCTTACTAATATCTGGCTTGCTTAACACAGGAGGATGTATGATGCCCTTCTTAAGTACGTCAAAGATTTTTCCTGCTCCTCACCTCATTCAAGTTTGACAGATTTGTTTCTAAGTTTATTCAATGGCGCTGCCTTTTCAACTTAATTTGGAACAAATTTTCCAAAAAAATTGTCTCATACGAATTAATCTTACAATACCGTTCATATCATGAGGTGGGGGAAAATCTCTAATCCACTTAATCCTATCAGGTTCAATAGAAATCCCACTGGAATAAATCCTATGTCCCAAAAATGAAAATTCTTCTAGTGCAAACCTAACCTTAGAAGGGTTAACAGTGATACCTGTCTTTTCTAAACGACTGAGCAATTACTTTAAGTGATCTAAATATTGTTCAAAACTGTCTGAGTAAATGACAAGATCATCCACATAGTTATACACAAATTTAAATTTAAAATCATGAAAAATCATATCCGAAAGTCAGGTAAGTACTTGAGCACATGCTACCAAGCCAAACAGCACCCACGAGTAAACTGTTACAAGTTCCAAGGAAAACAAAATCTAGTAATTGGTTTGGAGTATATTGATAAGGTATCTTGGTGGTATGCGATGTTCTAATCAATGGCGGTGAAAAATGTTGCTTTTCCAAACCAATTGAAAACCGAATGTAGATTAGGAAGAGGTAAAGATTCAATTTTAATATTTTTAATAAGCTTATGGAAGTCCTTTATCTAATAAACCTTTTACCTGCTGCCTCTATACTTCCACATGGGGTGGTACCAATCTATATGGATGACACTTAACATTTTCTTTGCTAAGCAATTTTGTTTGATATTATAGTAATTTAGTAGGGCCTAATTCAGAAGTAAGTTATCTTACTTCTGAATTAGGCGTTTGCATAAATTTTCAATAGAAGAACACTGCTGTTCGTTAAGATGTTCAAAAGAATCTATGATCTGGAGGGACTCTACTTTATCAACACGAGAATAATTTTTTTTTTATTGGTGAGCCCACCAATGGAATTTTTGTGTTTGGAGCAACCTCAGAAAAAGATTTTCATCTTGAATATCAAGCATTAGGCCAGTAGATGCCATGAGTTCTGCGCCCAACATGAAATCTAAACCTAGTTTTTTAAGAAACTAGACATTTGTGAATGCAAGTGAAATTATCAACTTTTAATTTAACAGTGGCACAACTAGAAATTGGCAAAACCTGTCTGTAAGCAGTATAATATTGCACTGAGATTCAACAAACTTATTTAACTTTAATTGTTTTAATTTTTCAAAAAGACATATTGGTATGAGCAAATCCAAAGTCAACAAGAGCACTAACTGACAATTGTCCTAATTTTATCACCACATAAGTTTGTTCTAACATTTTTAATACCCACAGCATTAGATAAATTAATATGACATGCTTTAGTTTTTTTATTTTTGACATGATCATAAGAACCGAACAACTTTTGAAAAATTGGACAATGTCTCACATGATTAAACAAGTAGGCAATATATTGTGAATTGGCAAACTTGCCTGAATTTCGAGGTGAATCACTTGTTGTCCTCATGTGACTTGCTTTTAGAAAAAGACACTGCTCAATAGTGCGGCCTAACCTCTTACAATACCTACATGAGGTCGTTCACTGGAAAGAGAATCAGAACAAGAAGGGGATTTGGCATTCTTCGTATCCTGTGGCTGCTCTTTTTCTTCAGTGAGAGTATTGGTGGAAGAATCATTAGGCTGTATTTTTATCTGAACCACGAAATGCCCTGCGTGTCTTAAAAACATATTGTCTCTTTTGGTGTGCATATATTATATTTTGTGAATGTATGCAAGTCACTAAATTTGTTGGGTTTGGAAAAAACACTAAACGTTAGGGGCTTGAGGTTTCCAACCCTCTAATTTTGTGTTGACAATTTCAGATTCAGGTAAATTTAAGAGCAAAATTACTGCAGTCTCTATAACACTACTTACATACAATGAAAGAACTTCCTTGGGCTCCTGTAATCTATTGAACATTTTCGTTGCGTCTGAGCACGCAACCTTGAGGAGATAAAACAATTAAATATGTCTGCATGATAGGCATCAAATGGCATGAGTTATGAAATTACTAGACTTGTCCGTTCACTCAGCAGACCATGGGTGGAAGGAAAATTTACCTGAAGAAGTTGTGCCTCTGGCAAAATTTTACTTTATTGGAGGCTGGTGACAACTTTCAAAAATTCTAAAAACTAGGGTACAGTCAGACCACCAGTGGCGGGGAAGTTACGCAGACTGTTTTCAAGAGGGTGAGATATTTTGCCAAAAATAGATGAGTATATGCATGACTGTGAGGGTGAAATGTTCACATGTGTACTGGAAACTGTGGTGGGGTGAAAATACTATGAGGTTTGGATGGGTGTTTTGTTGTTGGTGACAGTGTCTGGAATGGTGGTTGTGGTTATGGTGGAAATGGGTAGGTTGCCATATAGGTTAACAGCAATTGATTGAGTAGTGACATGTACATGTTTTGAAGGTGAAGTAATATTAATTCTAGCAAGCTGTTGGGTGACTAAGGTGATGGTGTTGGTGGGAACATCTACATAAGTATGACTATGATGGTGAGTGACTTCAAATTGGTAACAACCTCAAGCAGGGACTGTGTTTGAGCTATAATACTCTAAAGTGATTTTATTTGAGCCTCAGGCAAATGTTCGACAAACATGGTAAGGATGATATGCTAAGCTAATCGATATCCTGGGGTTGGACCCAGATTCTTCAACACTGATGTTATCGTACATTTCCTGTAAGGAAATATTTTTTGGAGTGCAGGTGTGATATTCAGCCTCTACAGCTATGTAAGCTAACAAATCTAGTGAAATGGGTGTATTTGTATTTAATGATGCTGCCAGATCACTTTTGCAAGTGGCTGCTGTTTGGTCGGGGACTTGTACTCCTCTGATGGTACATTCATAGTTGCTTTAATTAATAAGCAATTACTCAGGGACAAAGCAAAATGCCATAATGATATATACAGAATTGCACTCAAAAATTATGACACTTAACCTAACTATATTGTATAAGCACTGTGCCCTTACCATCACTGCATGCCCAAGTCACAAGGGGACACATGCGGCAAGCATGCACAAAGGAAAAACTCGTATATATAACAGTAACCATGCTCTACTACCACTAGTTATGTTACATTCCCATGAATTAACTTGAATACAATATGGTACTCTCGGTATAACATGATGACACATAAGAGGAAGTTGCGATCCAGACTCCTGTGTAGAATAGTGTTTTTTTTTTTTAAGAAATACTATGTTATTGGAGTGCTCCTGTCTTGCGTTTAACATGGTGAACATTCATATAAGTAAATAGTACACTAAAGGTGCACAAAAAATTGAGATAGTAACTATACTTTCAAGTCAGTATCAAAAAGAGACCATAAATAATAACACACTGACAGTGCATAAAAATAACATGAGTCATATGCATTTTTTCAATACAAGTTATAAAAAAGACAGTACTTTTCGCCACAAATAAATAAAAACTGTATGGATATTCTCTTTTTTTTTTTTATCAAATCTACATTACTAAAAAAAAATCTTGGCTCGAAAACACAATTATCAAAGCACGTGCCAAAATAATTAAATAATTTTCTTTTGTAATATCATGACTCAAACAACATATAAAAATTCTGAAAAAAAAATTAACATAAAAACTTATTATCTTTTGTAATATATGGTTGAAACAACATAACTATAGTCATGTGTGTATGAGTATAAATAAAATTAAATTATTATTGGCTCCAAGCATTAACATATTTTTTGTTTTCATTTTTTTTATATCAATGTTAGCAGAATACTGAAGTTACTAGTTTAATTGGCCATACTTAAATTCACTGGGTTCCCGGGGTTAGATATAATGCATTAATAACCTCAACTCATTAGCACATACAAAGTTTTCGAAAACACTCATTATTTTGGTTTTAACATAAAACCAACATCATAAAATATTTTAATTTAAATTATTTTTTTTTTTGGATAAGTTCATGAAATTTCTTCCCAACTAAAAGCCATTACGATGGGTGTCTGAGCACGTGCAGCAGCATTCCGGACATGCAGGTAGAAACAAATTAATTAAAACCAGTGTACTATATAGTAAGAATAAAGAAGTCTGCGGTGTCAGCCAAGAAGTGGAAACACGGTTAACCCGAACCATGCTATGAGCAGTTGTGTAACTCACATCCCAGAAAGGTTTGCGGACAAAATAGCCAGCAGTTTGAAGTTCAATCGATTCTAATATGTGCACTGCTATAAAAAGGTCAATCAGATGTTAAAGTTTTATACACAGACCAATATCACATCGGTAAAATAAAATAATAGATATATATAAAATAAAATATGTAATATAATAATATATATAAATATAAAATAATATATAGTAAGTAGAATACATCTTATGAGTCAAAATAGAGAATAAAGCAGTAGTAGTAGGGGTGAAGGCCTTATGGTGCACTAGGCGAATTACACGTTGATGGAGAGGATCTAAAAATAGATTTTGCGGATTAATGGCTAATCAAAATAATTTGCTAATCTTTATTCGATTAAATTTTAAAATATATTAATCGGATTTAGGCTCCATTAATTTTTGGAAAAATTGTTAATATTTTGGATTTTTTAAATTTTAATTATTGATTAAGATATTGTCAAAGTGTTCTATTTTTGGAGAGCGAAGTTCACCCTTTGACGTCTGGCAGGGGATGAGCAGTGATGTGTTGTGCATTGGGTATATAAGTGTTGAGTTTGGTGCAAGAGTGTCATAAGAGTCCTTAATTTTTTTGGAGAGTGATGTTCACCCGTGGACATCTGAAGGTGTACTGAGGTGTTGGAGAAGCAACATCAAGACATATCCATTTACTTGGAAGTAGGTGCAGGACTGAGGTGGTGGAGCACTTGCCACTAATGGTTGGTTGGTGTGGGAGGGGAGAGAGGAACAGCAAAAACGTCTGTTCACTGGGTAGTCGTGCAGGACTGAGGTGGTGGAGTACTTGAGTATGCATTTTGTAAAAATATTTCTTATAATCATGTTATTATAATTTTTCAAAAATCATTACAAACATATTTACAAACATTCCTTCACAAATATCATATAAATAATTTACAAACATTCTTCTTAATATAATCTACAATACCAATAACATATGTACGACAAAACACATCTCAAATGTCATTAAAACTCTATCTATCTTAAAAATAACAAATTACAATTTATGGTACAACTGATGGGGTGTCCATAATGTCGCAATTATGGGAGCTTCATACATCACATCCGGGTAAAATTGCCAAGTACAGACGCACCAACGATGGCCACACATAGCTTCAAGATAAGTTGGATAATTGTAGCACGGAATATACATTGATTAAAAATTTCACATAATGTTATGCAGTCACACACTGTAAAGGGGGTATTGTAGCGAAGATGATTTTGTTTTTGTAGAATGATGGAGACATAAAATTCATTTCTGAAGAGAGACAGTTATTAACATGTACCTGTTAACATGCCCTGCAGATACACAAACAGTAGGTTTAAAAACATGCCAAGCATGCTGAATAGTTCGGAATAACAAATTGAGCGGAGAAGGGGACGGCGATGTTGTAGATTTTGCAGACAGCCATTGAGCTGATTGTGCTGCTAATTGTGGTACTAATTGAGATGCTGATTGTGGTGCTAATTCCGGTGCTGAAACCAGTGCTAATTGTGGTGCTGATTGCAGTGCTAATAGCGGTGCTTATTGTGGTGCTAATTGTGCTACTGATAGCACAGTTGATTGTATTGCTGATTGTTGTGCTAATTGTAGTGCTGATTGCAGAGCTGATTTTCAGTGCAGCATGTGGTGCAGCCTGGTGCTGGGTATGGTGCTGTCAGATGGCATGGACGTTTGCAGGGCTGAAGTTAATGTGGTACTGAGTTTAATGTTGTGTTACACCCCTTTAGGGAACAGCGGGGGTAAAGGAAATCAAGGAGAAGGACACAAACCATTAAAAAAAATCAAGAAAGCTTGGACACAAAAATCAATACAAATATATTGAAGTCCATCTATACATTATCACCAAGAACAGCAAATTTGCAACTTGATTTGAACTGTATCAATTGCACCTGTAAATATCTCTTGCTTACTACCAATTGGTGAACTAGGGGAAGGAGAGAACACACATGCACTGCAACAAACAGAAAAACTACAATATTAATATATCCTGAGAAATCATCCAACCTGAATATACACTTGTGAAATCCCATTAAAAAAGGTTAAAATGACTCCCTGTGAAAAGCAAGCACCATTACAACTTTAAAAGCAAATTACGCCTGATGACTCATAAGAAATACCACATGGAATACTAATTTAAAGAATACCATTGGCAAGCAGTAAATAGTTTCATTACACTTACCCATGAGCATAACAGCATGCCATAAAATACCCACTAAATTCCTTGGCATTAAATTTATTTTGGAAAATTGTAGTTCAGCAGACCATTCCTACAGCACACCAAAAAAAGGAAGAATCCACCTACTACAAATACTCCCATAAAAATAACATATTAAAAAATTCACACAAGCAAAACACTGAAGAAATGCTTCCCTACAAAAATCCTTATACACAAAAATCCTTATACACAAAAATCGCTCAAATCAAAACTAAAAAGGAAACTCTACTGCTGGCATAACAACTGCATTCATTGCAATACTTAACTTGTGTACTCATATTATGTGAAAACACATCTAGCTTGATGAGGTAAGAAGTAGTGTAGTCATGATCTATCATCTGCTAGACTGCAGAACTTGGAAATGAACACTGCACACTTGCTTGGGCTGGGGACAAACATTTATACGCGAAAATTCGGCTCAGGAAAGAAAGGAGATGGCGGGAATAGAGGAGAGGCATATGGAATGTACCAGAGTGTGCAAGGCTGAACTCGTTGCCAGTAGTATCCACCAGACAGCACTCTGCCGTGTCAGGAGCACCGTGTGCCTCTCAGCACTCAGTATAGCTCAGCACTTCGAAGCATTTAGATGTGTGCCACTACATACCCAAAAGGGGGACTAAGAAAAACAAAGTGCCTTTTTCTTCATAATAAATTTTGCCCATTCAAATAGTAACGCCTCTTAAAAAACATAACAGTTTATTAATCTGGGCTACCAAATAAAGACATGGCAAATAACCAAGCAGACTTCTTAACCAAGTTCATTGAGATTATGTAGTTCAGTAAACTCACCAACCCCATAATAGCAGCATTTAATCATACTCCAGAAAATTGTACGAATCACACATTTCACCAGATGGCGGGATGAAAAATAAATTGTTCAAGCAGGACAGCTTTTTGGCAGGAAAGGAGTACTCACATATAATTGTTTTGAGTTTGCTAATTCGCACGTGTGTAAGACTTGAAGCAGGGCTTCTTGTGGGAAAAAATTTAGGCAGGGAGTTTATAGTGTTCCCAGGGTAAGGTCGGCACTTCATCTGCTTCGATGTAGTGCTTATCTTCAAAACCTGATAACGCTACTTTGGTCACACATTCGGTATAGACATCATGACCACATGAACGGAACTGATATTTGGTCCCTAAAACCCCGGTACAATTTTCGAAACATTCCCAATAATCCTTGTAATGGAGTTTCTGCAAGATGTTGGATTTTACAATTTTCGCCATACATGTACATCGTTTATTCGCAACAAGGTATGTGTAAAGCTTGGGATCCAAACTTATAAAATGTGTGACTATGCGACCACCGCATTAGTCTTTCATAACCCCCATATGGCATTTGTTTTTGTGTGAGAATTTTCGTGGATTAACGAATATAATTGGAAGCATAAAACCACAGTTTTTATCCTGGGGCAATTATTTTATAGACATCATCACAAGTAACAGAATAGATCAGACTATCTGTATCAAAATTTTAAGAGGTGCAAGGCTGGTAGAGGAAATTTGGTACACATGCACTGATTATGAAATGCATAGTGTAAATTTAGGAAGGCCAAGAATGGCAACACAAGTGTATGAATGTTTGTTAAATGTAACAGAGTTTTTTGACATTTCGATCAATATTAGATTTTCAGCTATGATTTGCCGTGCTTTAATTGTATGACGACCTATCGCCAATAAACTTGGGTGACTTAGTGTGCGTCGCACCAGTGGTAAATGCCCTACATTACAAAATATGGGCATCCATATGAAATATCAGTAAAAAAGTCCACCTGCTCCCACGAGCACAAAACTTCTAAGTCTGTTGCTTAGGTAAGGCATAATTGCATCTTTTTAAATTTCGACAAAATCGGACGAATGCAGGATGGGAAGAGATTTACTTCGAAAGTAAAATGTCTCCATAGTGTTTTCCTCCACTGCGAAGGATCTCAGAAACTTTCATGCTGAGGTGATTCTAATCACTGTAGGCCAGGGTAATACCAAGGCTATTTCTAAAAGAGGATCCAGGCACCTCCTGAAAAAAGTTTCAAAATCCATGTAAGAATATACTTTTTCATCACGGATTCGCACGTTACTTAATCTACCAGCGAAAGAGATAGACAGAAGCTTGTATCTGAGGCTGGCTGATACTCTTTACTGACAAGCCAGGAAGCAATTTACATTCCAAGCCTGAATAAACATATTGACATTTTGGAGCAGATGGTGGAAATTCAATACATGGATGAAGTGGAGCTAATTACAGAGGGGTTGGAGAAAATTATGGAGCAAGGGGAGGAGCAGTAGGGGGATGGGGATCAAGTGTAGTAGGAAGAGCAGCAAGTAAAGGAGGAGTAGGTGGATGAGGAGCAATTGTAGGAGGATGAGAAGCAAATGGAGATTGCATAGAACCAGTGCTGCTAATTTTAGAATGTCTTGTAAAATTATCACTTCGAAAAAAACTGCTTCTGGCAGAATTTGCACTGAAACAGCAATCTTGAAGTTTTCATTCACAGGTTGTCATTTCATGTCGTCATAAGTTGCGCAAGACTGTGAATGTTTTACTGCAGAAGCGACACAGCAAAGGCATCATTGCTTCAATAATGCACCAAGCCTAGAATGAAACTGAAAGTTGCAAAACTTTTATGGCAGTGATAGGTAAATTCTAGGAATTGTGAACTTGAGCAATATGTAAATTCTAGATACTGTAAACTCGATTACATTATTCGTTTTTAAAGACAATATATCAGAATCTTAAAATGTATGCTTAAAGAGTTTTATGTATTAAATTGCTTTCAAATTACTAATCTTTTACTTAATCAATATCGCTAACTCATTGTGACTAACTATTTTTTTTTCCCACTACACTATGCTCAGTACCACAACAAAAATTTATCGTTGTGTGATTCTGAACAGAGAAAGAAAAACACTGTTATAAACACTTATCATGATATACTGATACACCTGCAAAGAAATATTTATTAGAAAAACATAAACTCAGGGTATATGAAGATAAATAATTCGATTGTATTCAAAATTTAAAATTCATTCATGAGCTGTGATTGAAAAATTCACCATGCTCATGTAACTTTCGACAGTGTGTGAACTGTGGTATATCTCAAAACGTGCAATGGAGCATGGTGTGGTTGGACATATGGCTGCAATACATGGCACTTCCCAGTCCTTGCCGCGTCTGCCATCTCCCTTCTCCGCCGTACCTGCACCAAGCATTGCGCCGTACCTTTCCCCCCTGCCTGTGCCAACAGCAATGGCCGTCACTCCCCTCCCATCACAACCTGTGCATCTCCTCATGGTACAGCAAGCCACTTTGACTACTAGACTTGCCATTCTCCAACACACCACACTGCGAAGCATTCGCTCCAATGCAACCCACAAACCTGTCTTTCGTTTATGAGCTGTGTTCACTGCATAATGTCTCCTCGCCTCTGCACTTTGTAACAGATGTGCGGTGTTTAGACCATATTTAAAACTTATAGCTCACACCATTGTATTGATTTTTAGTCAACTTGTTGAAGTCTGCACTAACATGATTTGTTTGAGAATAAAAATTAAATATTTTGTTTATATAAAAATATTAATCGAATTTTTCATAATATTTACTTTTAATTTGAAAGATAGTATTTCTAATGTGAACTAAATTACTTGACACTGTTGAAAGTTGAAAAAAAAATTAAAGTTTGAGCAAAATCAAGGATGTTTAATAACTAATATTTTCCCAGAAAGTTTTGGCAAGGTAGTACTATGTTATATCTTAACAACTAAGCATTTACTACTAGCAATTTATACACACACTTGCTAACTATAGAATAACATGTAAAAATTATTTTAAAAAAATTTAAATTTCAGAAATAAAATTTAAAAAAATATTTTTTTTGTTTATTTTGAAAATATCTTCAACACTAGTTACAAACTACCCAAACCCACCCTCACTGCCATATACATACATCAAAAACTCCATATACACATCTAAGCATTCTCATCAGGCAACTCCATTCAAAACAGTGTGTCCAGGCGCTGGCAAAGAATATTCCCCTCTCCTAGATCTATGTAACATGCGGTACATCCAACCATTTCTCCCATTCATGCTCTCAAACTCACTCCTTCCCCCTCAATATTTGAAAATAAAATTAAGAATATATAATTTTTTTTTAAATTATTTACATACTACTTACAACCTGACAACCCTACACAATATTTTTAATTTGCTGCCCAGTTCATTATAAACAAATAAATTAATCATCAAATGCAAATAATTCACAATAACAAAACTTACTTTATTTTACCAAAAAATAATTTAAAAATAGAGAATCATACATTAATCAAAACGGAGATATATCGATGCAAAGATTTAAAATATCAAGCTTCGTTGAATAACTGTCGACAACCATGCAAAATTTAAAAAAGTTTCGCGATGTTAAAAAGCCCTAAAAGCATCCCTATTAATTTACATAAAGTCTACTATCAAATGTGGTATCTGAGGCAGGCAATGACCGAGGCCTGAACCTCGAACTCCTGGCAGCTGATTGCCTGAGCAGGCAGCTGATAGCCCAAGCTGGCCCAAAGGTATGCGAGCCGAACGCTAAAGCAGCCTCAGGTGAACGCCACTGGTAGCTAACCAGTCAAGTGTACAGTGGGCACAAGCGAATCCGAACCCTGGTGACTGCTGTGGACACTACCCCCATGCCATGGTGCAAGAGACCGCCAGTTCTCAATGGGCGATGGATGGTGGGTGGTGAGCAGTTGGCATCTGGAGCAGAGGTGTTCACACCATGGGAATTGGATCATGAATGAGGAACTCTGGTCAGGATCTCGTATATATGCGCAGACAAGCCATATCAATGAGTAAATCGGTTGGAATTGTATTATGCTATATAACTATCGAAGGAATTATGATTTCCCTTAATAATTAACCAATTTTGAAGGAAAATTACAGAAGTAAAATTTTTTATTTAACAAACTTATGCATTTTCTAAACTTTACCGCGCACAAGTATGTTCAATTTGAATTGTAGTGGGTAGTATGCATATTTCTTCAGTAAGAGAGATTATATTTAATTTTAACTATGTGTCTATTTACAGATCACAAACAAATATCTTTCGAAATATGAGCTTTCTGAAAACAGAATATATTGTGTCACAATTTGTTAAAGTACTATGATACGAAACATTCATTAAACAGGCTGCAACCTTTTATGTCCGAATTTATGTTTTGAATATCAATTAATTATATTAACTTATCAAACCTTGTGTGATTTGTGCATTATTCTGTGAAAGAATGTTACATAACATATCTTAAGATTGACATTTTATAAAGTTACTTACTTACAAACCAACTTAAAATGCTCATGTCATACTTGGGATTCGAACCCAGGACCTCCGAACCAATGTGTAAACCAACTACACTATGGAGGTCGGTGACATGATTGAACTATCTTTGTGTAGTTGTGGTATGTTAGAAATTACTATTATTTAAATAATTCATGTTCGAGTAAATATGTTTCTATGTAAATATTCTGCGTGTATGAGACAGAGCTGTGTATAGCAGTTGTTAGGCTGGGTCTACATGACAGGTAGTGCTACAGAAATGATAGTTGAGGAGCATAGGGAGAGAATGAGTTCATGAATGTTGTTATTAACTGCAACAGCACAAGGCTTTCAATGCTATCGATAGCAGGTGGAACGGTGGTTGTAGCATGTCGGGGAGTGGGATACTGCTCTTGGCCTTCAATGAACAAACAAAGATATGTAAGAGTTCTGCTCTTAGTGCGAACAGCTCATGGTTTCAAATACCACACCCTTTGTGCTGTGCATCAGGGATACAAACATATTTCTTTGAAACATGAATATTACATGTTTGACTGTAGAAAGTAATTGAGGTTTTTTTTCTGGATACAGTTTCTGTCTATTTCAACAAAAATTTCCACCTTTACTATTTTTTAACCAATATTTTTGACAAATGGATAAGCAGTTAGAGTGCTTTCCTTCTGATTTTTTCACATGTTATTAGGTTTTTCTTCACAACACTCATTCCTGTTACTGAAACCTAATTTTTATTACCATTTGTTAGGAAAATCAAACAATATATTATTGTTACATATTTGTAAAATGTTAATAAATATCTTTGTTTCTTAACAAAACAATGTATTTCACAGCTTGTGAAGGGGTTTGGTAAATAAATATACAAATCAAATCATTTAACACACAAATTTATTTATTAGAACTTGTAGATATAGGATATTTCAACAATTCATTTTTTAAACTGATTGTTTCAAATACATACATAGCAAATGTTACACAGATTGTTTCAAAACTTACACACAGTTTTTGTTTACAAATCAAAGTTGTAGGTTACACAAACAGTCATTAAAATGTTACACAGGTTACTTGAATTGCATAACAAACTTTTGACAAGTATAGGATGTTTCACATAATACAAATCAATTCATTTTAATACAGGTAATAAGCTACTTTACACTTCAGTAAACAATGTCTCCATACACTTTCTTAACAATGGGTCCATGTCCTCTTCTTGAAGTCTACTTTCAAGGAGGGGATGTTTATTATGGCCTGGTTTGTTTCTGTCAATTTGAATACAAACTTCTTTACATTTGGTTGAATGAAAAACAACACTTTCGACAAAAACTGGGTATGTTTCGACATAGTGTGAGCACATGTCTTCAATGCTACAAGGGAATGGCATGGTTGCAGTCATGTAATAAACATGATATTTTGTAGTATCACTATATTGAATCAGTTAATGACTTGTTTCAGCCCATAGTGGGAAATAAATCACTTTAAAATGGAAACAACCATCGCATGTCTCCATAAACTCATGAAATAATGATACACCATAAAGCATAAAATACATTAGACTATCCTTGTTTCACTGTGATGTAATGGTTTCCTAGGTGAAAAAACATGTTGATTGTGTTCTCGACTGAGAACAAACAGTGCAGAACAATCTATATATTGAAAAAACCTCCTATATTGTTTTAAGTTAAACTGTGATTGCAGGCTAAACTTTAATGTTGCTAATTTTACAGCTCGATGTACATAACACTTAGTAAATCACACCCAGTATGCAATGTATAACCAACCATTTTGCGATCATGAACATACATATGTATACCTTTGTCACATTCTTCGAAATACTTAAATGGTTTAATATTATCTGCTGTGTAAATAAGGTGTTTCAAAATCTGTTCTTACTCACAAAAAGTTGTTACAATACACTCAGTTTAAAAAAAAAAAGTTCTCTACTATATATGGTCTACATTTATTAACAATACATTTCTAACTAATACATCTAAAATTAATATCTGACTCACACAATTCCTTATAAATGACATCTGAATTTGATAAACCATAAGTTATAGAATACAAACCATTTTCAATAAATGAATATTGACAATTTGTTGTGAACATTATTAAGAATTAGCTACTTCACACTCATAAATGTTGCACATAGATGAAAAAGCTTAACTTTCTTCTTCGAAAATAAAGCTGTGGATGTTTGTCACATGTTTCCTTCCAGCAGATAATGGTGACATAGGGAGATCTGGTGAAATGATATGCGATTATACCATTCCCATGTTTCTTTTCCACCTTTTTGGTAAGGCTAGCTATCATTAGGTATTCCATTGTACATGTTAGTTCACTGTTGGGGTGGATATAACTCACAGCACAATCATTGCATTCCATCCTTCACCAAATCGAGTGCCAAGACTGTAATTGAATGTGTAGCACCAATGTTCAATATCTTTGCACACTTGAACTTGAAACTCTCCATAGAAAGTTTTAAAGAAAACTCTGCTCTATCCTATTTGCAGGAGTTTGTGAACATCTGCAGGCTTGAAGACACTAACCATGACTGACAGTTTATTACATTATGGGTTTCTTTATATAGATGTTGTGACATCACTAATTTCATTTGATAATGAAACATTCTTGATTTGAAAAACTTAGCATTACCACATGCCACAGGGACAAATTAATTCTTGGTTACCTATGTGCATAACATGTTGCTTACTGTCACATTGCTCGCTCCGCACTATAGGAATAACACAACAGCAGTCAGTTTGCATTATGTATTCAATTTTCTTGCATGATGTGCATTTTGTGATGTGTATAGCTTGAGTCTCAAATACTAAACCAATCTCACTGCAGGGCAACTGACTATCAGCATTCGAATTATACAAAGGACAACATCTTCGCGCATAACAAGCATCGTAAACTTTAAAGTATATGTCGGAATAATTAATGAGAAATGCCAATGCTCTTCCCCATTACACATTTGAATCTATGGTGGAGTATCTTCTTTTTCTCGAAACCACACTCGACTGTAACTATGGAGTAATACTCATGTAGTTGAATATTGACTCGAATGTCTCTATCATAACTGGTGTTCTGGTATCTGGTTCTTCCTTTATATATCTTCTCATTTTTCAAATGTTTCAAGATTTATCGGGAGTGTATCACCGAGTAGTTCTTAACACCATCTTGAATTTAAATATTTTCCTCATGTCATCTTCGTTAAATCGACTTTACAAGCACAAGTGTTGCTTAGCTATACCTTACACTTACACATTCCACAAGGAGAGACTAGATGTTGATTACTTCCATGGATTTAAGTGATGTGTTGCTTATTCTTGCAGGTTTCAATTCATAATTGAGGATAGTCATAGAATTTGCTCATTATTTTATATTTAATTGTTTGTATCCTGGATACTCCGTTATTCCTTCACATCAAACATGGAACCTTATTCGTTTGAAGTACACTGCAGTTACATATCTGGTTGCATGTTCTTCCCCATTACAGAATTGTATTTGATATGATGTATTGTAGTTAGCCAGAACCACACATTCCTATATCCACATACTACACTCTCGTAAGACCTGGCTGGATTGAACCACACCATTTCAATGATATACTTAAACTTACGTAAGACTTGCAAATAGTTATGTAATTGTACCTTTTCTCAAATTTAAGTTGTAACAAACAAGTCTTGTTAAACATAAAATGGGTGTGGGTACATATATTCTGTTATGGATTCGCTTTTACACTGTGAACAAAACTTTTGTTGGAACATAGATGATAATTATATTGTTTTACAAGTGAATTGATATATAATGGATAGTATAAGGTGCCAGATCACCTTACTTTTTCATCCAAAAATCAAGGTTTTTAACCCAAAACCAAAGCAATTCCAACAATTTTAAGCCACTTTTTCTTGTTTATGGAAGCTCCATTTCTCATCAGTCTTCGTCAAAAAACCATACATTTTAATTCCAAAAATCAAGAAATTTCAATGTTTTCAAACTAATTTTTCTACTGTCTAAAAACCTCATTTAACCCCAATTTTAAACTCTCAAAAACAACCAAATTTAAGCCAAGATCCAGTAAATTTAAGCTGAAAACAAGGAAATTTAACCCTTAAATAAAGTAATTTGATTATTTTCAAGCTACTTTACTACTTCCTTGAATCCTCATTTGATCCCACCTTTCATAAAAAAACCAAACATTGTTATCCCAAAATCAAACATATTTATAACTTTTTTCATAAAACAGCCATGCTGGATTGTGTCAATTTAAAAACACAACATTTGATCTAAAATTAAGTAAATTTAGGCTAAAATCAAATGAAATATGAAATAAGATATTTTATAGATTCGGATTAAAAACAGCAAATCAAGTTAATTTGAGCTAAAATCATGCAAATTTAAGTAAACATCATATGAAATATGAAATGACATATTATAGATTTCAATTAAAGATAGAAAATTTGAACTAAGATCAATTTAAATTTAATGCTACAATTAAATAAAATATTTAAAATATTCAAATTAATAGAATTTTTATATTTTTAAAAGAATTCAATATCATGCACAGATGTTCCATTTTTCAGATCTTTTAAACCTTTATACATTATAAAAACTTGTTTCTCATTTATTAATTGTAAAGCATTTTTATCAAATATATGTATATAGTGAACAGGTAAAGTAATTTTATACCTATCATCTAGAATACAATTAATTTTTTTACCGAATTTAAATTCATACATTTGAAAATCTGAAGCAGCATATCATTTTTTTTTCTAGATCATGTGGTTTAGTCAAATCAAACGAATTGTTCAACTTGTTGGTCAGAGATTCCATTTCGATTTAGAAAGGAAAATATTTATAAAATATAAAAAAAATATCTTATAGAAATTATTAAATAAAAAATGGAAAATCAAGAAGAGGAACGTAAAAGTCTCGAAAAAATTAAACATGGGAGGTTTTTCACCACATAGATATATATAAGATAAACATATTAACACTTGCTAAAATCGTATTTGTTTGTATACTAGACAACAATATGAGTTAAAGAATAAAAAATTATTATATGAATGTGGTAAATATGTTTCAAATGATTATTTAAAATGCATAAAAATACTTAACTACACAACAATGCTTTAAATATTTTAAATAAAATTCAACTTGATGATTAATCAACCAAGTCGTGCATAGTATGTAAAGAGAAAATAGCTATTGATCCATTTTATACTCATAAGGCAACTTTAGACAAACTTACAAAATATAAAAATTGTTTTAGTGAAAAGAGAAAATACTATGCGAATGTGGAAAATTACTTTATAATAATACTTAACCCGACAAGTATAAAAAGAGCAAAACACACAATAGAGTAGTAGGTATTCTAAATGAACTTCAACACAATAATTACACAACAAATTAAGATTTAATTGCAAATAATGAAGGAAAGTTTAATACGTTTGGAAAACAAACAGCAAACTCACAAATGAAATTTATGGAAACATTTAAATTTATGGCCAGTAGTTTAAATAAATTATCATCTAATTTAACTAAAGATCAAATGAAACATACACTAAAGCACTTTCAAAAAAATAAAGTAGATTTATTTATAAGAAAGAATGTTTCTGTATATGATTATATGGATAGTTGGAATAAATTCGAAGAAAGAGAACTTCCACCAAAGAGTGAATTTTACAATAAATTAAATGATCCTGACATAACTGTTGATAATAATGAATGCGCAAAACTTGTATGGGAACAATTTAATGTTGAAAATCTTGGCTAATATCAAGATTTATATTTAAAAAGTGATGGATTATTATTAGAAGACATATTCGAAAATTTTAGAAATAGGTGTATATATGCACATGATTTAGACTCTGCATGGTATTTTACAACACCAGGATTATCTTGGGATGCAATGTTAAAAATGACTAAACAACCACTATATTTATACATAACTATTATATTATTTTAATGATTGAAAAAAGAATCACAGGTGGAATATCGCAATGTTGTTAGCGATATGTTAAATCCATTAAAATATCTTTAGATGATTTTAATCCAAACCAAGAGTCTAACTATTTATTATATTTCGATGCTAATCATTTCTATGGTTGGGCTATGTCACGATGTTTACCATGTGGCGGTTTCGAATGAGTTGATAATCCAGAATTTAATTTCCATTTTTAGCAAAATTATATATTGAATCTTAATCATGATTCTGATCGTGGTTAAATTCTAGAAGTATATTTAGAGTTTGCGCAAGATCTACATAAATTATATAATGGTCTTCAATTTTGTCCAGAAAATAAGGCAGTTCCAGGAACAAATCAGTCTGAATTATTAACCACTTTAGATAATAAACTAAAGTATGTAATTCACTATCGTAATTATAACAGTGCCAAAATAATGCATTAAAGCTTACTAAAATACATAGAATATTGAAGTTTAATATGTCTTATCGGTTGAAGAAGTGTGTGTGTGTGTGCTTTTATATATATATATATATATATATATATATATATATATATATATATATATATATAAAAGCACACACACACACTTCACTATATATATATATATATATACATATATTTAAATACATCAATGAGAACCAATGCAAAAAATTACTTGGAAAAAGATTTTCATAAGCTGATGAATAATTCTGTTTGGTAAAATTATGGAAATATTAGGAATATAGTAGAATTAAAGACTGATATCAAGTGGAATAGTCTGTGAAAAATTAGTAGCAACACCGAATTTCAAAAGAAGTTATATATTTAACGAAAATCTTGCGGCCATATATATGAATATAACAAGCATATAATTTAATAAGCCTATTTATTTTGGTATGTCAATTTTATACACATATCAAGAATTGATGTACATTTTTCATTATAAAATAATAAAACGAAAATATGGTGATAAATTATAAATATGCTATCTATGATACTGATTCATAATATAAAACGGAAGATTTTTACGAAGACATGAAAACAATGATAGAAAAATTTGATACCAGTAATTATTCAAATGACAATATCTATAACATACCGCAAATAAATAAGATATTTATAGGTAAGATGAAAGATGTTTGAAATGTGAAAGTAATGAAATAATTTGTTGGTTTAAGAGTAAAAATGTATGCATATAGAGTTCATAATAAAGAAAATAAAAGATCGAAATGAGTAAAGAAGTGTGTTGTTAACAAGAGAATTTCATTTGAGGACTACAAGATTTGTTAGTTTAAAGAGAAAATAATAATATAGAACAATGAATTTAATAAGGAGTGAAAAGCATGAAATATATACTGTAGAAGTTAATAAAATTGTATTAAGTAATTATGATAATAACATTATTATATTAGAAAAAAATAGATAGGAGTAATGGCAGAAGAATCAATTTTTTTCACCAATTGGTGTATTTTTGCTTAAAATAATTTCTTTTGCTTCTTTTTGTAAAATTTTGTCAGCTTCGTATCTATATTCTAAATCTTTATGGTCTCTATAAGCAAGTTTGTGCTATTTGCATGTTTCATTTAATTAATTTATTCCTGTCTCTCCTCTTTCTCGTCTTTCTTTTAATTTTGTAAATGGTCCACAATAATTAGAACTTGGCAAATGCAGTGCGGGAAAATTTAAATAATTTAATGCCCAATTTATTATTCCATTGTCGCGATGTTCAGAATTCCAAAATGAATGCGGAATATCATTTAAAACTCTTATTAGATATGGGATTCCTTTCGGATTACTAATAACCAAATGGGAAAATTTATTGTTCAAAATATTCATCATCTTTACTTTTTCATTATAATAATTTTTGTTTCCAGAATTTTTTTTCACCATGAATAATTAATAATCTATCAACCGATTTTCTAACATCATCCACCCAGACATATTCTTTTGGAAAATTGTTGTATTTCTTATGCCTTCTCCAGATCTAGGAGTTCTTGGAGAAATAATTATTTCTGGTGTGTTTGGTGTTATTGAATGTGATGCTTTTATATAGTTTCCTAAATTGGTTTATATTCTATTTTAGTATTTCCAAACTTCTTTTCGAGTTTATATTCTTTATTAGATTATATTCTTGGAATGAAGCATTGGTATCTAAAACAGTTTTCGTGTAGTTTTCATAGTCATTATCAGTGAAATTATACTCAAGACATTCTTATTTTTCTTTTGTTAATAAATTAGAAAGTCCTTCCATTAATTCATATTCTTTATTTTTACAGATATTTTATCATCGTCTATCTTTACTTGTATATTACCTATGTAAAAATGCTGTCCTGCACGTAATCCATATTAAGTATTAATGACATTTGTAGTGGACCGGGGCAAAATGGACCTATTAAGGTGTTTCTATGTTTGGAACTAACACAGTTGGAAATATTATTACACCAAATCTGTTGCAATTAGCAAACACACCCTATAGTAAACAATATTGGCAGAATCTCAAGGCTAGCAATCAAAACACAGCGCACGTAAATTTTCAGTGAAACACATTTTATTTTATAAAATACTCTTCATATCGTAATACTGACAATAATTGCTTGAAAACAGAGCACAGCCTTAAATAATATCTGTTCTCCAAAATGAACATGTAAAAAATTACGACGGGTGTTCTTAAAATATTTCAGGTACAAAAAGGACTGATTCTCAGCAACGAATCAATTAAAATTACAATTGCTCTGATAATGCACGGAACAGGTAATCCTTGACCATAGTACAATTCAATAGAACCCAAAACTGTGTCCAAAGCAAGTAAACATATATTTATTCTTGACTACAATATTGAGGGAAGTGCTAAGGCGCGTTCACACCTGAACGAATGACAGCTTTAAAAAGTGCAATGCTAGCCTAAAACCATAATCTCAAGCGCTGTAAATACTTTTGAATAGACAAATATTAAACGAGCTTCTACATAAAGCCCTAACAAAGTAATTAAAATACAAATTACACTCAAAGGTTAAGGTCTTAATGTGAAACCTGCTGTTCACTTTTAATTTGCGAGTCGCACGAACAAACGTGGCACGCCACCGGCTTTCACTCCGCGTCAAACGGCCAAGAAACAATTGCTCAACTCAGGCGCACAAGAACCAAGTATGGGACTGGAATTGACGTTGACTAAGCTCACTACAATTGCCAAAATGCAATACAAGAATAGTCCAAAAGGATGGTGAAAAATTACAGCAAGATATTAAGTGCTCAAACAACAAACACAGCAAAATCTACAAGTGACACTAAAATTCAAGTGCAATAATATTCCAACTAATACTCAACGAATTGAAATCCTTAAAAGACAACACTATCATTATAATAAGCGGAATAGGCGGCGGTGTGCAGCCCTACCAAAGCGCCTAATCCGCATGACGCATTAAAATTTTAACTTAAAAAGTCTTAACTGATACAACATCGCCAGGGGTGCCTGAATAAAATAAAAATGTACTAGCAGGTCAAACAAAGCCCTAGAAAGTAACGTTAGGTAGATCAAACAAAATATTAAAATACTTATATCCAGTCGAGCAGTGAGCTGACGACGCAGAGCAAATATGAACTAGGCTCGTGGCAAATGGGGCTAAATGTTAAACGATCAATTTCATTTCTCATAAGTTAACAACCGTACATTCTAAACACACTTAAGAAACACTAAAACGTACCTACACACCTCCAAAAGGAGTAATCTACCCAAAATATTTAATACGAACTAACGGTCTACTAAAAATTACTACAGTGCAAAATCACTAAGGCCCACACTAAACACTACGCCTTCAACTCACTACAATAATTCACGCCTCTCACCCGGCATTACAAGAATATTACCTACATTGAATGCTCAACATAAATCAGATAGTACTTTAGTGTTAGTTGTACTGATAGAGCTGCGTCGCAGAAGCTCTATCTCTCGTAGAACTGCACACCATATCGGCCTATCGGAGTAGCATTATGAATATCAACTGATTGCTACTTGCATGGGCAAGAAACAGAACAAGAAGTGCCCACCGAATATTCACTTACAAAAATCTAAGCTTTAACATGTTTAGCGAAGCTTGGAAAGGGGGGGGGGGGGGGGAGGTAGAGGGAGAAGCAAGGAGAAGGGAAGGAGAACGAGAGCGTTACAAAGAGGTCGGCTCGCGCGCTGTCCCCCGCGCTGTACGACGAAACTACGTAGACGGCGCTAACATCGGTCCAATAACGAAATGATGCGGAAAAGTACATAGATATTTGGTGGCTCCAAACAAACTACAGCCGAACATAGTTCCAATTAACACACGCAAACACTCAAGCGTTGCATTATACTCACGGTTTATTAATATATTTACTACGCGTGTAAATAACGATATACGATTCTTATTTTACTTATAATATAGATCACATAGAGTTTATAAAAGTTTTCAGTCAATGATGTGATGTGGCCATTTTACCCCATAAGTGGGGCAAAACGGCCACTTATCAATTAAACCTAAAAACACATGTTATATATTTTAACCTGCACACTCATCACAAATAAAATCATATTTGGCCTTCCAATAAACTCCCGAACATATTTCGTGGAACCATATGTCACAGCCTCGGAACTGAATCCATGGCTCTCCTTCTTCATCGTCGAAAAGTCTCCTTCACATTTTCCACAGTTGCTCTGTTCTAGCAGACTCTTCTGTGGTTGGATTCTTACATTAACTCCGCTTGTAGAGTATCCATGGAGTGTTGTTACTAGTTATAATTTGCGCACTGCTGGTAATTGACCTCTCACTTGCTTAGACACGATTGCTTCATTGTAACTTTTTATTTGAGAGCCTATCTTCTTTTTTCCTTGCAGGGCACTTAATTTTGCCATTTTCGATTGTTCTTTCTTCTTTGCTAAACACTCGGCTTGTTTAACTAGTTTGATATTTTCTGGGCTAGTTATTCGACGTGCAACTGTTGTTTTGGTTTCCGTTTTGAAGTTGAATTCAACTTTCTTGTTAAAGGCATTAAGTCTTTGAACATTGTCATTGATTTGTTGCCATCCGTTCTTCTTTCACAGTTTTCTTTAGCCAAGGTCTCATTCGTTTTTGCAACTAGTTTATGGGAATATTCAATGGAAATCAGTGAATCTAGTTCTGTGTTTCCTCCAGTACCTTTATGGCTATCATCAGTGACTCCAGTGTACCCTACCTCATTACCAGTTCCAATTGCATAAGCTTCTTCTTTCTCACAATGCCTTTGAGAAGTCTTTGGGTCGTCTGGATCGTCTTGGTAATTGATGTCTTCGTGTGCAGCAGTGTTGCCTGACTTATCAACGTGTTAATTCGTTTGAGGTTCACTGGTTACTTAACATGGAGCAAAGCTTTCTTCGGGAAAACACCTTTTCATCAAATGGACTGATCCCTGCGATTCTGAATCCCTTTAGGGCATGTTGCATTGTTGCTGCTTGCAGATATCCTTTCAATATCACCTTCGTTCAATATTGTATAATTAGGTGATGGAAATGTGAATAATTCTACTTGATTATTTTCTTGCTTGTAAAAATTAGCATATGATTTAATGCTGGTGTTCAACCCTTTAAATGTTTTAAGATTCTTGTGTATTATCTCAAAACTATAATTTTTATAGAAAGAAAAATTGATTAGGCTCTACAAAATTAAAAGATTTTTCAATGCTATATGCTGATATGCTACTTTTAAAGGCTTTATTAAGTAAATAATATTGATTGGTTCTTCTTCTTTTGTTAACAAATAAATAATTATATAAGGGAAATATTTCTTTTAGTTCTTTTTTATCTTTGGGATATAATTAATTGATAATTGCGTCAGTCTAAGGTAAATTTGTAAAAATATTTTTTCTCATCCCTTCTTTTACCCTCTGGCTTTTATTTCTGGATTTAATAAAACCATTATATTAAAATGGGAATACTTCTTTTTAATTCCTTTTTCTCTTGTTTTACAAATAGATTATCAGAAAGTGGGTACAATTAGCTTTATTTTGGCTTAAATTTGCTTGTTTCTGAGTGATGAAAATTGAGGTCATATGAGGTTTCTAAAAGGTAGAAAAAGTAGCTTGAAAGTGATGAAATTACTTAATTTTTGGTTTAAAATGAATGGTTTTTTGATGAAAAATTGTTTGTTTTTGATGAAAATTGATGAGAAAAGGAGCTTTTATAAACAAGAAAAAAAGGCTCAAAAACGATTAAATTCGCTGCGTTTTGGGTTGAAAGGCTTGATTTTTGAATAAAAAATGAGGCGAGCTGGCACCCGCATTATATATCTACTAGACATTCGTAATATCTTCTAATATTTATAACTTCTGCACTAGTTATCGTCTTCATACATTCCTTTTGCATTTTTAGCAGTACATATATGGGATATTCTTCGATAAGCTTATCATTTACGTGTTTGAATCTGTCTTGATACTCTAAAACAATGGAATCCCATTTCATATCATGTACTTCGTATGTGTGATGGCGAAACACTATTTTCACTTCAGGGTTTAGGACAGACCATGCTTGAGGTGATTTAAATCTTGCAGATATACTGGGGTAAACATTGCTGAAAAATCATCTCTAGTAAGAGCTCTTCCAGGATTAGTTCTCATAAACTTTGTGTAGTTTTCTCTATAAAAACTTTGAGTGGCTTGAAAAATGTTCTATCCAATGGCTGAGTCCAATGGGTAATGTGTGGAGGAAGGCACACAATTTAATTTAAAAGAGCAAACACTTTGTGGCACACAATGCCTGTCTTAAAGCGCTTGGTAGGACCTTCAAGCAGTTCCTGTAAGCAGTATGACTAGTGCATTTACTTTTGCAAAAGTATGTATTTGTAATGAATAAGCCAATTAATTTACTACAAATTATATTACTTATCTTAATATTGCTGTACATTACCTCTTACTGCTGTCTCCAGTAAGTGCTGAGCAATACATCACTGTGCCACTATCATTCGGTTGCCACTCTCCCGCGCTAACAATAACTCCACAAAATTACAAGAGAAACGCAAGAATTTATATTTCTCCCATGCGAGAAGTTGAACACTCTTTGTGGATACATGTTTTTGTCCTCAGTGCTTTGAGTGAATTCTCAGGCTATCAGAAGAGCGATAAGAAAGCGACGTTCCCTGTTTCTAAGAACCATGTGAGATTATCAGGAAAGCTCACTAATTTTAATTACATCAGCGTACCAGTTCTTCTTCCATTTCACTATTACGTTTATAAACAAGTTCATATTGAGTGCCGTAGAGAAAAAAAACTTCTGCGATTAAAACATACCGTTATGTTTTTTTTTCTGGTGGGCGCTGCTAACCTTGGCATGTTCCGTGCTAGCGGGAGTAACAGAAGGGCAGAGAGTTCGAGTGACGATGCCACCGCACACCGAATGGTATGCTTCGAATGGCAACGCGGGCGACCTAGCGGCGCAAATGTATCAGTTTCAAATTGAGGCAGACAAGATAATTTTTTTGTGACATGACACTGGGTGACCTTGGTTATAGTTAATTCCTCGTTTATTGAAGAATTCTCTGGATTACTGACATCGAATCTCAGCGCAACCCGGGGTGTGTTGAACTTTCTAGAAATCCAGGGCTAGACTATACATTTTTCAGCATGCTTCTGGACCGGCAGTTTTTGAGTTGGAGTGGCTGAATGGACGACTGGTAGTTTTCCGAGTGATACAAGACGAGCAGCGGGAGAGAGCCATCGCAAGGGGAGACTGCGACTACAGTTAGCAAGCTATAGAGTAGGCGGCTGGCAGGCTGGACTATTGGACTAAGAGCGTGAGTGAAAGACATTATAACTAATAGAATCAGATAGACTGAACACATGCTAATAATGGGTATGGGTTAATTGACTCTAATCAAGATTATTAATTAACTAAATTCAGAAATAACATAAAATATTGAGCTCGCTATTAAAAAGAAAAATTAAAAGTAGACACAGCTAATTGTTGATGCACATATTAGCAGAGAGAATAAATTATAAATCATGTTTAGTTTCTTTTATTCTTTTTTCTATTATTTTCCTCCATATCTTACGAACTCAAATACGATCCAAAGGCGTCATCTATCATGCAACACTGGTGTCAGAAGTGGGATGGAAGCAATTATTGATTAATAAATTGTAATTAAAGTTAAGCAGTGGGGTTAGTAAGTAGTGATATTAGGACTAACTAATTAATGTAATAGTAGTGAATGTTAGTCAGAGAAATGTCTGCAGAACTAGAAGCAATGCGAGCACTGATTGAGGGGTTCGGTAGCCAAGGGAGCGCATTATTAATAGCCTTGATAATAATATTAGTGGTGAAAGAGACTGCGAAAACCCAAATTAGTATTCTGAAAGAGAGTGTACATGATATTTTAAATGCCCAAATAATTAGTGTGAACGAAACTGTAAATAACCAATTTAGTTCTGTAATTGAAACTGTAAATGGTGTAAATATAAATATAGACAGGAAAATAGAAGGGTATTATTGAGGTAATGAATACGAGAATCGACAGTGTAAATGAAGTAGTGAACAGTGTAAATGACAGTGAAAGGATAGACAGTGTCGAAAATGAAGTTAAACAGGAAATAAGTGCTATGAAGAAGGAATGGCAGGATTTTCTACAGCACCGTAGCTCACCTAGCACAACATCGACAGCCGAGAAACGTAAACAAGAAGTGTAAGACGAACCTAACGCAGTGGCATCGGAGGATAGTCAGCAGCTCAGCAGCATTGGTGTCGCGCAGTCGGCAGTGGGGTAGGAGGTCTCAATTAATCTCGCCCCTTACAATGGCCAGACTTCATGGCGGCAGTACCAACACAAGTTTGAAATAGTCACCACCCTGAATGGCTGGTAAACTGAACAGCGGGCTTACTACCTCGTCACTGTACTGAGAGGCCCCGCACTGAACATTCTACAATCTCTGCCAGAGAGACATCGTCTAGAGTAGCCCACACTGGTGTCGGCCTTGGAAATACAATTCGGCGACCAGTACCTGCGATATGCTCACCATGTACAGCTGAGAAGCCACCCCCCGTGACAAGGGGAGCACCGTGACAAGGGGAGCTACTGCAGGAGCTATGGCAAGACATCGTGCGGCTCTCCCACCTATCTCTGGAAGGGTGCCCCGAGGAGGTGCGTGACACCATATCAGTCGGCTTCTTCATTGATGCCATCGCCGATACAGAGGTTTGACAAGCAGTACGTCTGGCTGCACCCCACAACATGCACAATGCCCTGGCCCGAGCACGGAGGTGGAGTCAGCGAGACAGGAAATCGCACCCCGACGCCCGTTACGGGCAGTGACGCTAACGGAAGGTCAAGAAGACAGCATTAAGAAGACTCTGGAGAAGATGCAGACATTCATGAGAGTCATAGCTTCCAGGGTCCGTGCTACAGAGCCTCACCGCCCCCCGTTCAAATAGCTGGAGTGCTGGTCATGTGGACAGCCGAGGCACCTCAGAGCCTACCAGTAGCAGCAGCAGCGGCAGCGTGATGAGAGGCAGTGAGAGGCAGTGAGAATACAGCTAATTCGGTAAACGTGGAAGCACCGATCTTAGGGGGCAAAGGTCGGTGATTGTTGGAGAGAAGGCCCCAATGTTTATACATATATGGTCGGTAAAACAGGATTGGGATGCAATACTTGCGGAGGAGAGCCTGATTAATGATCCTTGCAGATGGTCGTCGACACTGGGTGGCCCTAACTGTATTAAGAGAAGTCATCCTCGGGCCTTCCCCCCATCGATCGCTCGACAACATGGAACGATGCTATTTCGCTACAGTAACAGGTGAGATTTAAAGTTAAGATGAAGGTGAGCTTGAAACTTGATGACATTAGCATAGAGCACGATGTTTACACAGCACAAATAGAATATGAATGTTATTTGGGGCTTGATGTACTATGCAGACTGGGGTGCTGTATCGATACTCGAACTGGTGTGCTACGGGTTGGCAGGACAGAGTTGGTGGTGTCAACATGGGATGATTTATCCTCGTCAGTTAGTTGCACAGTAGTATGTTGTTCACCCACTGTGCTACCCGCTTCTTGTGAAATTGTCATTTCAGGCAGATGTCAAGGAAATATGTCTGACTTTGGGTCTAATTGAGCCAGCACGAAATATTGGTGTCCTATCAGGTAAAGTTGTTTAAGCAAGAAATTTGGTCTTTTCTAATTCTCACAGCTTTCCAGTTAGAATGATGGATTTATTCGATAGTGCCATTCGTCTTGAGGAGGGGGCCGTGATAGGTGTTTGCAAGCGGATAATACATGCACTTCCAATTGTTCCAGATAATTCTAGAGTACAACAAATAGAATATCCTCCACTAGACATATTGGATGGACGACTATAACGAAAAAAAGAAACCCTTAACTGCCAACAGGAGAGTGCTGTCTCTGAATTACTGCAGATAAATAGGGATGCCTTCTCGTGTGGAGCAAATGACCTTCGAAGGATGAGACATTTGATGTTTCATGGACAACGCAATACTTCTTCTCTCGGAAACTTCCACGCCATGCCAGCTTCAGCCTGGCCGGCTACTAAGTGTGTACGATGCAAGAAATTATTCACAGCAAACACAGCTAAAATCACATCTACTGGACTTTAAGATCATTAAAGATGCTCTATTTCTTACTTTATGTAGACTTGCAGTGTAATATCGACGAACATGAACGAATGTGTTATGTCAGGCATATTTCGTCAGCTAGGCGATCGTAGGTGACCGAGCAGCAAGGCAGCGAGTGATAGACTACAGCATGGTGAGCTCTGTAGTTCCCGCCTGGTTCACAGTAAAGCGCCCAGGTCGCCACGCACCTAGGTGGTGCGTGACATATGTTTATTATGAAAAAGAGCTTGCTGAGAGTGCATAATTCACGGAAATTAATGTGTCCGGAACATGCCATTGCATGTTATTAGCTAAAATTTATTCATCACCCCCTCTACTTAATTTGACCCTTCTTAAATTTAAGTATAAATACCCTAGCAGAAACTTTGGTAGTTGGAGATTTCGGCTGCTGGGGAATGATCCGAAACAAAGCTATGTGTTTAAAGTCGATATGTAGAGCCCTTCAGGCTATAAACGTAGAAAGCACTTTGTCGTCCTGATTTTATGTTGTTATGTTTTTCTCTGTAGTTTATTTTTTATGGAAAATTAAAAGGAATTCATATGGCAAAAGTAATGTTAAAATTTAAAGTTTCACAGTAAAAGTTTTGCAGAAACGAAAATGACACATAATTCTGAAAATTTTACTTTGATAGGGTTTTTGAAAGACCTAAGTCAGTGATAATGCAATGATGCCTGTGTCATGTTTTAAAAGAAAATTGAGGCTGAGAGGAAAAGTTTTATCAGTATATTTCAGCCTTTGTTTCTGAAATTGATCAGAGGATTCGATAGTAGTTTTCAACATCACGTCAGGTATCAAAACATATGTACTTTTCAAGAGATCGCCATAAATGTTTGCACTTTCAAAGTTCTAAATTTCCAAAGTAAAATGTTAAGAACACCATTTCTTTACAATGCGACAGTTCAAGCAAATCTCGCTTAATTGTTTTTGGAATTTTTACTATGTCAACATCACTGTGTCAAAGGGGAGAGGTCCCAATTATAAGGATGTTAATTATGAACTATAGTTAGTCTTAATAACAGCATTTTAAAGGATTATTCACGTTATTGAATTTAGATACTTTTAATGGAATATCAGTATAATGTAAAGTACCGTTAATCCTTTTGATGTGTCATAGAGGAGTTAGCAACATTAATGGATCAATATATCGTCGTTTGGATGGCGTGGGATGTAATGCAGTGATTTTGAAAATGCTAGAATATGTATATTTTATTGTATTTTCTACCACATGCAACATATGAAATGTAGTTGGTGTCAAATATATGGCAAACTATTCCATAAAACTTGTGTGTTGTATTGTAGAAGTGCATTTATACCAATTCTGCCTTTATGTGGTTTCTGTGGTCTCTGAAGGAAATAGTTTTTTTTTGTACCGGATTTTTCAGGTCATTTTGTTTCGGGAAAGAGCTCCTGTGTCATCCTACAGCGTAGGGTGTAGCAAGAACCACAAGGACTAATGTGAACTGCCATCACATTGATACAGAAGGTACCAGGCCCATAAAACAGCCACAAAGACGACTGCCTGTAGCTTAGCATGAGGCAGAGGGCATTCTAAAGTAAATGAAGGAGTTAGAGGCGATATAACCATCAGTTAGCCTTTGGTCGTCACCCATTGGACTTGTTAATAAGAAAGATGGCTCTCTGAGGTTTTGTGTCAATTATCGCCAACTTAATAATCTGACAAAAAAAGACTCGTATCCGCTTCCAAGAATAGACGAGACAGTAAACAGCCTAGCAGGTTAACAATGGTTTTCGACTTTGGAAATGAAGAGTGAGTACTAGCATTGCGAGGTGACTCCAGAGGACCAAGAGAATACTGCTTTTTTATCCAAGGGAAAGGAACATGGAAGTTCAAAGTTATGCCTTTTGGGTTATGTAATGCCCCTACCACTTTCTAACACCTGATTGATAAAGTTTTACCTTTAAATATTTGTCAGGTTTAGCTAGATTACAGTTGTTACATGAATGACATTTGAAGAGCACCCATCACATTTAGAGACAATATCCCAGAAAGTGGCCGCAGCCAACTTGAAACTGGTTCCTTAGAAGTGCTGTCTGTTTCAAAAGAAAACAACTTTCTTGGGACAAGTAGTATCAGTCCATGGGATTGAAACAAACCCCAAGAAGACCAAAGCAATAATAAATTGGTTGACGCCAACAGACAAAACTGAGATGTGGAGTTTTCTGGGATTATGCTCCCACTACCGTTAATTTTTACTTGTGTTCACCACAATTGCCAAGCCACTACATGAATTCACTGAGACGAAAATGAGATTTCATTAGACCACTGATTGTGAGGATTCTTTTACTAAACTAAAGAAAATTCTGATATCTCCTACAGTCCTGTTTTTTACGAAAAGTGAGGGTATATTCATTTGGACACAGAGCTAGTGATGCAGGCATTGGAGCTGTGCTATCTTAGGGTCAGGATGGGGTAGAAAGACGACTAGAATACTTCAGTAAGGTATTGCATAAGCCTGAGAGAAATTACTGAGTTTCATGCAGGTAGCTTCTGGTCATGGTGAAGGCAATTTCACACTTCCACCCACACCTTAATGGCAGACATTTAATGCTAAGAACCAACCATGCTTCATTATGCTGGCTTATGTATTTTAAGAAGCCAGAAGGTCAAATAGCATGGTGGATACAGCCTCTTCAAGGATATGACATCGAAATGTAGCACAGATCTGAACGTCTTCACAGCAATGCAGATTCACATTCTAGGAAGCCATGTGAGCCATTTTGTCGTAATTGTGAACATCAGGAAGTAAAGAGTGGTGAATCGCTGAATGTACAGGGGACAAGGATTCAAGGTTCCCTGTCTTGTGATGGGATACGTACTTGGGGTGATGAGGGTGTTAGGAAAGACCGGATGAACGATCCCACTTTGCAGCCATCATCAAAGTGGAAAGAAGCTGGCTACTGGCCAAAATGGGAAGATATATCTAGTCTGAGCACAGAAGTCAAAGCATACTGGGCAAAATGGTATTCCCTCATACTAAAGAATGGCGTACTTGACAGAAACTGGGAAAATAAAGATGATAAACGCACATGGTTACAGTTGGTACTTCCAGAATGCAATGTTCGAAACGTCTCAAACTATTTGTGTAATGAGGCAGACAGTGGGCACTTAGGGGTTAGTAAGACACTTGATATAATTAGACCGATATTCTACTGACCTCTCTGTCGGGAGTATATTGAGAAGTGGTGCAGATTGTGTGACACCTGCACTGCAAGGAAGGGCCCAAGGACCAGAGGACAGGGTCACCTTCAGAAATACAATGTTGGAGGCCAATTCGAAAGGATGGCAGTAGACATTCTGGGTCCTTTACCTATTACCGAGAGAAGTAATCGGTATCTACTGGTGGCTCAACATGATTTTACTTAGTGGCCTGAGGTCATTCCTCTCCCGAAGCAGAAAGAATGTGCTGTGGCCGAGGCACTCATAAAACGGGTCTTTACGAGGTTTGGGGTACCAATAGAACTCCATTCTGATCAGGGAAGAAACTTTGACGTGGCGGTCTTCCATGAGGTGACGAAAATTCTGAAGATGAGAAAGACTAGGACTATAGCCTTACAACCTCAATCGGATGGAATGGTCGAGAGGCTTAACCACACTCTATGTGTCAATCTTTGTGGCAGACAACCAAAAGAACTAGAATTCAAAGGCGTCATTGTTTCTTCTAGCTTACCGCTCCGCAGTTCACGAGTCAAGAAGGGTAAAACCATCAAGTATGCTGTTTGAAAGAGAGCTACGCCTCCCCAGTGACCTGCTGTTTGGCCGTCCGATAGAAGAGGAAGCTACAGCCCTGATTATGAAAGCGAATTATGTAATAGAGTTGTTGACATTCATGATTTTGCTCGACAGCGCCTCAGAATAAATAGTGACAGAAGAAATCATGCTATGATAGGATAATGTCGGGAGAGGAATATCTAGAAGGACAACTGGTGTGGCTGTACAACCCACAGAGGAGAAAAGGGTACTGCCCGAAGCTATAGAAATGTTCGGAAGGCCCCTACAGGATTATGAATATGATTAATGATGTGGTCTTTCGGGTCTGTTGCCAAAGCTCTAAAGCGAAGCTGAAGGTTGACAACATCTACCGACTGGCATTTCACGAAGGTCTGGGCTTCGCACAGTCTGTTCAGAACGATCAGACTTGAGGAGGGGGCAGTGTTATGTGTTACTGGTGAGCACTGCTAACCTTGGCGTGTCCAAAGCTAGCGAGAATAAGAAAGGGACAGAAAGTAGTAGTGATAACGCCGCCGCATGTCGAGTGGAACGTTTTCAATGACACATTTTGAATGGAAATGCGGGCAAATGAGCGGCACAAATGAATCAGTTTCAAATTGAGGCCAACAAGATAATATTCGGCAGCATGATGGTGCGTGACCTTGGTTGTAGTGATTTTCTGGTTTATCGAAGAATGCTCTGGATTTTGACCACGTCTCGCAGTGTAACTCAGGGTGTGTTAAACATTGGAGATGGTCAGGGCAAGACTATAAATTCTCCAGCATGCCTCTGGACCGGCAGTTTTTGAGTTGGAGTGGCTGAATGAATGACTGGCAAATTTCCGAGTGATAGAAGCCTAGCAGAGGGAGAATACCATCGGAAGGGGAGACAGCGACTGCATTTAGCAAGCAATTGAGTAGGTGTTTGGCGGGCTGGACTATTGGACTAAGTGCGTGAGTGAAAGATATTATAACTGATGGAATCAGATAGACGGAACACATGATAATAATGGGTACGAGTTAATTGACTGTGATCAGGAGACAAGAAGGAGGTTTATTAAAGTTGAGATAAAAATTAAATATTGCGCTCATTGTTAAATAGAAAGAGTAAGAATGGAGACAGCTAACTGATGTTGTACATAGTAGCAGAGTGAATAAATTAGAAATCAAATATAGTTTCTTTTATTTTTTTACTATTAAGACCTCCATCCCTTACGAACTCAAATTCGCCACTCACACTCTAAGTTCGAATCAGAGGAAAACCACTGATTCGCAGTGAAATTCAACTACCCTAACCAGTGAAAATGGCTCCACAGAATCAGCGGAAAACCACTGATTGTTTCAGTAAAAAATTTCACTGATTGAATTAGTGACGTGAAACAATTTCGTTGATTTATTAAGTGATGGCTGACTGCAGTGGCAAATTAAATATTGCTTTCATTGAATGCAGGTAAATAATTACGTGAAATAAACGCATTAATGATAGTTTACTATTTATATTGTGCAATTTACCATAATTTACAAAAGTGAAAAATATTTTGTAGGGGATCAGGATTGAATTCGCACTCCTTTCGATGCTAGCCAGTTGACTTACCATCTGATCTACTACGCCAAATTTAAATTTGGAGAAGAAAATATATGTGTCGTAGAGTATCGTAGCGAAATCGTGTAGTTTGATATTGTATCCCCTTAGTTTTCGTTTTTGTTTTGAGCGTTACCGTTAGGATAGTAAAAAACGTATAGTATATATCAGTATACCCTCCTCACTAGATCATATGGATTTTTATACCTTCAAACAGAGCGCTGTAATGATTGCATGAAAAGGAAATGAAATACGATAAAACGGAATGAAAGGATGTGTGATCATATTACCTCGTAAAATGGCGTTTTGAAAAACGAAACACATTTTAGAAAGTATTTTGTATTGGTTTTATTCGTTAATTAGTTATTACTTCACTTGATACACGTTGTTTAACAGTCATTTTTAAACGTTGCTCGGAGGCCATTTTTACATGCAGATTCACTTGTACATCAGTGATATATAATTATAGACGGAGCAAGTTGCTCAGATGTTTCACTGGTCCATAAGTCAAAAAATAAACCACTGAGAAAACAGTGGAAAAAATGACTGACGAATCAGTGGGAAATGTCACTGAATCAATTAGTAAAGGAAATATGGTAATTTCTCTCTGGTTGATCAGTTAAATTCACTGAAGTGACTGCTATACAAGTCAGATACGTTTGACTGATTGAAACAATGAAATTCTCACTGATTCAGGTTTAGAGTGCAGGCGTCATTTATCGTGCAGCAATATTATAAGCTATTCACGCTCAAGTGCACACTTTTGAAACCCCTCTCTCTCTCATTTCGAATAATAGTCAACAAATACATTTTATTTTAGTCTTGCACGTTAACTACTGAGTGCCGTGGAATATACACACTATTTTTATTACTTAAATTGCAATATCAATTCTAAAATGTTGTTAGAGAGTAAAACAGTGGATGAAGAAAAGTTATTAAGGCAGCAAATTTGCTCACATTGACTAGTGCTAATAAGTTAAATATATGCTGTCCAAGTTAAAGTGAGAACTTTTGATTCTCTTGTAATTTTTCCTTCAGCCAATATTATATTCTCCCGCTATATTTTAAATAAATATTGCCATATGAGCAATAAACACAGAGTATATATTCTCCGCACTCGAAAGTTAACGTCTAAGGCTACACCAAAATATGTTGTTTTTTTTTTTTTTATTATTCAAATGAGCGAGAATTAAAAAGTGCTAACTTTATGGTAAACAACCCTTAATAAATGCAATTTAAACTGCTCAGTGTTTATCAATATTTTATCCCAATAGACTAGTGAGAATAAAAATACATAAGAAAATAATGGGATTTAGAAATAACTTCCTGTTGATTATATTACGGATTGCGATTCTACAATTGTAAAACTTGTCCGCAGGTGTATTTGGTCGTTATATTTATAATCCTGTTCTTTTTGCTCAAGTGAATTAGTAACTTAGGTTCCAGATATTGTTCCCAGTTTACTACAAAAATTATTTTATAAATAAAATAAAAAATCTTACTGTGTATTCTGCGTTTGAAGAACTTGTATGAATAGGTCAGTACTTCTTACACACACATTTGTAATTTATTTTTTGGAACACTGTTAGGATTTTCTTTATCATCGGAAATAGACTGGTCGAGAAAAGTAAAAAAAAGTTACACCTAGTAATATCCAGTTGTAGGTAGGTTTTATGGATGCAACGAGAAAAAGTGCAGGGTCCACTGAAGCTATGGGAGAAGGCTGGCGCTAACCAGAGTGGTGGAAATGGAGCAGCACCGGAATGCGAGTGCTGGGGAAAAAGAAAGCCCCGACCAGACCAATCAGCGGCATCGTCCAGCACGAATCCCATGTGCGAAAAACGTGGAGCGACCCCGCGAGGATTCGAACCCGGTTCGCATTAGCGGAGGGCGAGCACTGTAGCAGCTAGACCGGTGCTAATCAGAGCTAGCTGTAACAAGAGTGGGACAAGTGTGCCCTTGTTTAACAATACATTCAAGTCCGACAAACAAATGTGGTGGGACGTATTTGTCAAATTCCTTATTCATCATTAACATTTTTTGTGGATGCGAAATTGTGAAATGCATAATTATTATTGTTTAAATAACAAAGTCACGTGTGAATTTTTATAACAAAACTGTTTACTAGGAACACTAACTCAATCTCCCACGATAGTAGAAGGGTTTGGTTCCTTGACGGCCATAGGTGTCGGCGTTCGGATTCGGATTCGGGGGATGGCCTGTTGTGACGTCATCTGACAGCCATATTTTTTACCTCTTTCGGCCCTCAAAATTTCCCTTTTTTACATCAAAATCGACTAAAATATCCCAAAAAAAAATTTCCCTTAAAAATTTTCCTTTTTCCCTCCAAATGTCCTTTTTTTTTTTCTTTTATTTGCGATTAAAAAAAGTACCCCATTTTCCCCGGAGCAGGCTAGGGGGACTTGTGACCCAGGCGAATTGTGGGCCAGGAAAGCGGGATCAGTGAATTCGAGCCAGAAGAGCAGGACTTATGAACTTCGACATTTGACCTTTGGCCTTGACATTTGACTTTGACATATGATTCCAGAAAATTCAAAATCACAAATCCAATTTTAAAAATTTCAAAAAAATGTAATATTAAAAATTATACAAAAATTACAAAAAAAATATTAAAATTGTAAAAACATATCAAAATTATTTAAACTTTTAAAATTCCCGAGGATCCCTCACAACCTCTCCCCTAACAAATTATTCGGCTAGCTTCATGATATGATGCTCAACCTACATAATTAAGCCAATCAAAATGTATGGTTTCTGGACGCTTTTCTAAATTATCTTTCTTCTATCAAACACATGCCATGTCAATCAAAAAACCAAAGTTCTGTTTGTTGGCTAAACATTGGTTTATCATGTGTATATTACATATCACAAATATATGACGGAGACCCAACCACCAACTAACATTGGTTATTCGAAATTTCTTGATCATTTTCTAAATAATATACTGTTCTCTTTCAGAATTGTGTTCACACAAATATTTATCCACAGTTAACAATGTTTTGAAAAGATGTGTTATTGCATACGTAATGCCAAATAACAAAAAATTTTCTGACATTTGTTACCATTATTTTAAATAAATTTGACCCAATAATAAAAAATTATTAACTCTATTATTACTCATTACATATCACTTTACGACTTATAGTATTCATTTTTTAGATATAGGATTCGAACCCACGACCCTATGACTAGCAGTCCGGCATGTTATCCACGAGACTACTGTAACCAGTTATTAACTGGACGACTGTAACTTGTTATCACCTGTGCAGAAGTAGGTATGTATCATTTTATTCCAGTTCGAATATACAATGTGGGCCAAACATACTAAAATCATGCCAATTATCAACTATGTCTACCAATGTGCTGCCAACAATCACCCGTCCGTGACGATAAAAATCTATTTGAAACAAAAATTATATTTATTAAAATCCGAACGGGAAACCAAACATGAAATATTATTGATAATTTTTTGATCCCATACATAATATTGAGTATTGTGGGGAAAATTTTAGTCACTTAATATTGGCCAAACCGGCCAATAAAGTAAAGAAAAAGTACTAATCATCATCTGTTTGGTTTCCAACACTGTCCCAACATAAAATCAACCAAACATATTTCAAATAAAAATGGTCAGTTATGTAAAAAAACATTCTCAATTCATTAAATATAAGAAAGGGACATTGTTTTCAGTAAGAATACCTATTCCCTAAAGTTGACTTAAAATCGTTGTTATAGAGTACGTTGGCAGAACGAGGTTTATTAGTTGACATCATGTATGCAATAACACATCTTCTCAAAACATTGCTAACTGTGGATAAATAAATGTGCGAATGCCTTTCTGAAAGAGAAAAGCATATTATTTAGCAAATGATCAAATACTACGAATGACCAACTTAATACCACTGTTAGTAAGTAGTTGGGTTCCTGTCATATTAAATTGGCTATTTTTAATATACACACAGCAAACCAACGTAAATCCAACAAACAGAACGTTGGTTTTTTTAATTTGTATGACATATGTTTGAAAAAAAAAGAGAATTCAGGAATCAAGTAGTTAAAGTATCATATTTCATTTGGCAGCCAACGCAAATATACACGTTGGACCAATGTTGCCCTGAGTGACATTTTGTCATTGGGTCAATTTACATTTTCCAATGTTATACCCAATGCCAGAGCCAGACGTGAAGCTAACGTTGGACCAACAAAAAAGTGTTGGTTTTACAATGTCGCCCAACATAAACATTAATAACAATTACCAACTGTATATCAACCAACTTGTTGCTAACATTCAGAAAACCTCGACCAACAAATTAATTTTGAAACAAAAACATTTATGTACCTATTAAAAAACCTTAATTTTAAGCAAACATTAAAAGTTATGTTTCTAATTACAAAAATATTATTCATCATGGTTGGAAATATGTTAGTTTCACAATGTTGGTCCAACTAAAAAAAAGTACCAATCGCCAATTGTTTGGTTTCGATCATTGTCCCAATATCAAACCAACTACACATTTTTGAAAGAAAGATTGGCACTATCGTGTATAACATTTGTATTTCATTAAGTGCAGGAAACTAACATTGCTTAAATAAAATAACATCTATTCTCTACCCTTGCCATAAAATGTTGTTTTTACAACTTCGGCCCAATATAAATGTACATACACATTACTAACAATATGTCTACCAACTTGTTGCCAACATTTAGCCAACCATTTTTAAGTTTTAAAAAATTGTTCTTGTATTATAATGTGACTTTTTTTTTATATAGTCAGATGTCGATGTATGTTATTCTAAGTTACATCAGTTAAAATTTTCGAGAAAAATGTTTGGTAGGCATATTACCATGGGCCAACGTTGTATTCATGTATGTTTTCTAACCCAACATATTGCCAAACTTTCCAACCAAATACCGACCGTTAGGCCAATGTATGTTGCTACCTGGGCAAGCATAAAACATTACAGACTACCACCGCCGTATTATATGCAAACTACTTCGACCTTTACCCCATAACCGTGAATGATCTTGAAAACCATAACTGGAGAAAACTTACATAAAAGTCAAAAAGCATAATACATTACGGACTACCACCACCAGATTGGATGCAGACTACATTGATGTTTACCGCATGACATTGAAAAACCTTAAAAACAAAAACTCGAGAAAACTCTATGTGAAGAGGTAGAAGCTAGCCAAGATGATTCACCTTCTACACAGCTGCTGTTAAACCAAACCTCTCAACTTACCTCCCTACTGCTTATAATATACGAGTATGCAAGCCATATGGCGTCATATTGACTTTGAACCATTCTTACTGCACCATTAATACATTGTGCAGACACCGACCAGCTAATCACCGAGCTGCCACAAGATTGCAGCTGACCAATCGCATGCAGGCATTGAAACATTGGAAGCGGAAAAAAGACTCTGACTCCAAAATTACTTCTAGAAGACCCATAATTTGATCCCCCTCCCCCACCTCACTTAGACCTTGACCCCTACATGACACATAATGACCCACTGACCCATAATTACCCCTGATTGCGGAGGCGGAGGCGTAGCTGATTTCGAATGCGGAGCTTATTTCGGAGCTGATTGCTATTGCTGAGCTGATTGCTACCTAAACCTACCTAAACCCTATCACTAAATCGCTTCCCAAAACAAAGCAAACACAAAGCCAAAACACACGACATTCCCAAGTAACAACAAAAAAATATAAAAGATACACAATCCCACAAAATTTCTAATTTCCCAAAACTTAGTTTTTGTGAGGAAAAAAAAAAACAACAAACTGACCATATTTACAAGCTTCCACAAAACAATTATTTTTTGGGGTTTCAATTCAACTCACTTAATTACTTCTATTTTACGTGGCTCCCTCTCTCTTCTCTAACCATTTTTTTTTTAATTCCACTTGTATTAACCTTGGGGTAAGTACTCCCCAAAAATAATAAACTGTTTCACTGTTAAGTTCAGTAAAACTATTTAATTTAAAATATGTTTCTCAATTTCATTTTATTACGTTTGTAGTTACACCGAAATCTCAAAAACACAATCGCATTGAAACAAAAACAAATAATCAAAAGCGCGTCGACCACTAACCAGACAACTACTACAGCCATCTAGCAACGAGTGACACAATTACACGCGGTGAAGATTTACCGCGCCGCCGCTAAAGCACAACAATACAGCTCTGACGCCATTCTGCTCTAAAGATCGTGACTTACACCACACCAGTCATAAATAAACAACTTTCATCTGCCGTCCTGTCCTAAACGTTTCTTAGAATTGACATAAACAAAAGCTACATTATGATTAAACTGAAATTACAAGTAACCCTCGGTCTACAAAAACAAGGAACACATACATAATATATACGTAATTTTTAGGTTATCAGGACATTCAAATACACTAATAAAACAACTTACTATGTAATGGGCATCCAGTATGACATCTGCAGCAAACTAAATTACAAAAATAAAAACGAACACATGAAAAAATAGGTACAACTTGTATGTCAGTGAAACCTGCCTACCAATGGCTAGTACAGGAGAGAAATAAAATGGAATTTAGAAATTATTACTTCTTCCTGGCGCCTCCACCAACTGTGAAAAAAGCTGTAAAATGGGAAAGGGAAAAACGATGAATACTTAATAGGGGCAGGGTTAAGGAAAGAAAGAACAATCGTAAAAGGGGGCAAAGGAAAAATGGGATGAAGGGGAGTAGGGTAAAAGGAGGAGAAGTGTGTAAGTTGGTGTTTGGGGGAATAATGATTCATTACTTATAAAATTTTGTTACTAAATTAATCGATTGATCTTAATCAAGTGATTCATACATAGTTCATACTTAAAACATCTCTTACAAAAACTAAAAATAAAATGTCAAACTCTCGATGACTCGTAGTGGATGGAGAAGTAGGGAAGCTCTCAATTACTAACCAACAATAACTGAACACCTAACCTCTCTTGTATGGGTAGACATCTCAGTTGAGGCACTCTCCCTAAGCTCCACAATTACCTGTACAACACAGCTGCTCATCAGCTGCTCCTTGTCATCTAGTCAAAACTGCATAAACTCGAATATCATCATCCTACACCTCCTTATTAACAATCTCTGAAAATTACTGCTTTATCGTCTGTTTCAATTACTGGTTGGTATCAAATTCTGCGGGGGGTGTTACACCCCATGGCACGTTTAAAACTGGGGCGTCCTTGGTACCCAAAACTTAATCATTTCAACAATTCGGTTTTAATCTTTGGTATAGCTCACACACTTTTCTACTGCCTGAAAGAGGTAGGACGCGAGCTTAGGCAGCTAATCACTGACGATGTAAAATAAAAATAAAAATATTAGTTCATTAAAATAAAATAATTTTTAAATTTAATAGCTTCTTTAGATTATTCAGTTTCATAGAAAGGGAGGGTGTAATTAACTGCTTAGAAATAAAAGATAATGTTTTCATTATAATACATTGCAATTTAATTTAAAATTAACATTCTTTCACATAGAAGTTTAAAGCACAACAATAATGTCATATATTCATGTTTAAAATATATTTAATTGCCTAAACAAATGCGTTAATACTATTTCGACTTGGTTGTGCTGCACAAATAGATAAATAGGAATCTATTCCTCAACAACAACTAAAAAAAACATTAATAATTAATTATTTCTGTAGGCCAACTCAAGAATGAAGTAAAATAACCAACATATGTTTAATAATATCATTATTATTTTAAATCATGGTAGGCCTTCAACTCATCGTAATTCTGTACCATTAAAGATTTGAAAACGTCTTAACTGTAACTAAATGGTCTTACTTTGTCATTTACATTTATCATACTGGGTCACAAATGTTTTTAGGAACTTGTTTCATTATACTGTTATGGTAATAAGGTATTTCTTAATCTGTTCTTGCATTATGCCATCATAGGCTGTTCTTTATCAACAATGTTACGGCAACTGGACGCAAATTTATGCAGGGAGGAAGACTTCTATTCACACAGATAAAATAAAAACTCTCGATACTGTTTTACTACATCTTTACTGATAACAAACTCCTAACCTACCGACCAAACTGGAACTCTCTCTCTCTCTCTCTCTCCCTCTCTCTCTCTCTCTCTCTCTCGCTTTCTCTCTTTATCTCTCTCTCTCTCTCTCTCTCTCGCTTTCTCTCTTTATCTCTCTCTCTCTCGTCGGCATCGACATCAAAAATAAATCACTTATCAAAAAGAAAAACTCATTGCATAGTACTCCTCTCCGACTATTATTTCTTACAAATTAACCTTAGACTTAATTAGCTGTTAGACCTTAATATTCTTAAAACTAAAATTTTACACATGATGCCGCCTAACTGGTGCCTCTACGAGTTAAACTACAACTACATATTCTGATTATTTATCTTTTATCATCTACATAATGTCGGTCCTTGAAGGCTCCTCCCGCCTTCTTATTCCACGCTGACTACGACTACTCGGCTTCCGATGACTCCGCTCAACCGACCAACAGACTGACTGCGCCCGTGTGTCTCTCTCCCCACTCTACTACATCTCTTTAAAACCTGACCTCCATCCACAGCTGAACTCCAACCATAAATCAGCAACTCGCATCGCCACACATATCACTCGGTCTCCCAGCCAATTACGGCCCTCCTCGGACATGTGCGGCCATCCCGCATACAAAAGCTCAGCACGAGACCACTCCCTTGTCCCCTTAACAGTATAGACTGTGTTCGCGGCCCGCAACAATACTTCTCCAGTCTTCCCTGCTGAGGTCCACAAACACACAGCTTTGACTTTGAGACACATATAGTTAAGGGTAAGATAAACACTCTTCCTGATGAGTTAAGTCGCATCCCCATGGTGCCACAGGTCGCTACTCAATCGGTCACAGTCCACAACACTCAATACAAAGTCAAATGCTACATCATGAAATGCACCTCACTTTTCAAAGCCTTTACCAAAACCATTTTCCAGAACCGTGACAAAGCATCCGAAATTAGTGCTTCTGAAGCAAAATATATTTGACAGCACTGGGAGGCGGTTAAACACTATTTCGTGTCTGCAGACTCCCCTAAGGGCAGATATTTAATTGTCACAGCTATTGAAAAAGGGGACATTTTTTCTATTCATTTGATCATTAAAATCATAACTACTATTTACCAGGTGAATGTTGAAGTATTTTGTCAAAGACATACCTACACCCTCGCCACAACATGTATTGATCCAGTTTTTAATTGTAAAATTTTTATTGTCCTTTTTAAAGATGCCATACATTTTCTCCCTGTATATACACGCGCCCAAGAATACATACAGAATGATGACGAGTCAGTGTTCCATCTATGCCCTATAAATATTCATACATCCCCATTTACTGGCGAGTATGACAACGTCACCCAATATCCATAAACTCAAGCAAGCCTTAATGCATCTGGAACAAACTGACGCCAAATATCGTAGATAAAATCGTCGCTATGGTATAGCTGCCAACAGCGAAATATTTTTATGGTAAACATACCTCAAGGACCTTCTAAATTAACACTTGTGGCTCAAATGTATGTTCAAGAAGGCATTCAAGCCCATCATGATGCTATATTTCGAGGTGGGCACTTTGGCGTCCTTAAAACTTTACAGAAAATTAAGCAGTCATATTATTGGGACACAATGGCCACAGATGTTAAGAATTATGTCAAATCCTACACTGAATGTCAGATATTTGAAGCTATCACTTCACAACCCATTGGTCAGTTAATCCCAATACCATCGCAACCCCTTTTGAAATCTTGGGCATTATACACGAAAGGGCCCTTACCTGCTACAACACTTAAAAACCAGTATATATTGGTTATGACAGAATATGCCACTCACTTTGTTGTTGCAAAACCAGTCCAGTCTATCCCTGCCGCTACCTGTGTGGAGTTTATAAAATAAATCATACTACAGTTCAGATGTCCAGAACAAATACTTATAGACAGTGGCACCAGCTTCCAAAAAGACGTCATTACCAACCTCTTGAAGACTCCAGATGAAGAAATTAGCTATCACTGCCTACAAACCCCATTGCAACGGGCCAGTCGAGAGTAATAATTGTTTAATTTGTGAACAACTTACGGCTTGTGCCAGTGCAAACCAGTCAAACTGGGATTTGTACGTCCCCTTTATTCAGTTTAATTAAAATACTAGCATTAATAGCTCCACTAAGTTTATACCCTTCTATTTGCTCCATGGGGTAGAAGCTGTCCTCCAAGCCCAGGTAGTAACTACCCGGTTTTCCGAGCCAACCAAGAGGGCAGTATTTTTAGAGGTCTAGACGGCAGGACTTCACCAACAGAATCGTTCGGTTATTACTCTGAGGGTGAAATTAGGGACCAAGGTGTACCATAACCTCCACTACGACCATCTGTATTTGGAGTGTATCCACAGGGAAATTCAAGGAGTGACATACATGATTTGCAACAACAACCTGTTCGCACTGACGATGCGAGGGCAAGTTGTAATGCAATGGCGAATGTAAATAGACAAGAATCTGTAGAAAATGGCCTGGGAAACTACAAATAGTTAGTCTGCAGTTCGAGGTCATGGCTATTTTGCTAACCAACATCAATTAGTTCTCCACAAGTATCTGTAATCTTCCCTATACCGCCAGGTATAAATTGGTGGAATAGTTCACGAAATATTCCTGCAAGTCCTACTAGAAAGCATTTCGCTGACCCCGTGGGAGGCATTGACAGGGACGCGTTCGAAAATGTTCGGCCTGAATAAACTGCCCGAGCCACCAATCAACACAGAAGAAATCACTATGTCGGCAGATAAAATAAGAGAATAGATGATCCTCTTTGTTTACATACGGCTAATATTGGCTGCTGAAACAAGAAGTGAATATAAAAAATTATTCAACGTCAAAAATTTTCTGCCAGGACAGCTAGTCTTAACCCGGACTCTGAATGTAAGCAAGTAAAGGGAACATGTAATGAAGAAATTACTTCCATTATATGAGGGACCTTACATCGTGTCAAGTGTCACTAACAGGTACTGCTACGAACTGAAGGAGTCTAACACTGGAGTCATTGTAGGAAAGGTTAATTTTTTCAGCCTTAAGAGCTTACGAAAACCACTGACTTCTATGTAAGGCGTTTACGAAATGTAAGACGTTGGCCTGTACGATGTGTCATTATAGCACGAAGATTCAAATGAGCTGAGATCCTCTGTGTTTAAATGAGTTTATTTGGGAGCTATAATTTATTGATGTATTATGTATTTAAGTGGATGTATGCACTAACGCTACAATCTGATTCATAATAAGTGATGCACGCACAAGTCCTAAACATTATTTACGTTTTCCTGCACACATAATCTTACATTTCTAGTAGTACTTACAGAGATTCTGGTCCTCTCGAACATTGGAGTAGAGGGAAATTAATCCTTTATTAATGATGGAGCTATATATTGTGGATATTCATTTGACGAAATTTTCCATTACAGAGATCGTTTTGATATTCTTAATTTAGCCATATTTCGGTGGCACTGTGTATGTGATTTTATTTGTTATCTATTGCAAGACGTGAGTGTTTAAGAACTAAATGTTACAGATTTATTTATTTCCATTTTTCTTTCAAATTTGTTTGTAAATAATATTGTTTTCTTTAGTTTGATTATATTGCAATAAGTGCCATGAATGTTGACAGTAATCTTCTGTTTTGAGTCATATTTAATTTATGTTGGTGTCATACTAAAAACGCAAGCAAAAGACTTCGGGTAATTTATTAATTTAATAAAAGCTAACTGCAGCATTTCTGAATTATAAACAAACTCCAAACATAATCAGTTGATACTTATGAATTTCTGTGGTTATCATTAAGTTCGATTAGGTGAGTTTAGTTGGGTTTGGAACTGAACTGTAGAGATCAATAAGTGAGAATTTTAATTGCATTTACGTGGCCTCTTTGCTGTGATATGACTTTTCATGTAAATGGATAGGCCTAAGAGGAATATCCATTGGTCTATATTTTTCTGACGGTGACGTCACGGAAGAAATCACGTCATAATGATATCTGATTATTGCAGTAACATGACTGGCCGTACTTTTCCCTTGAAGGAAGACTCCTAGTAATCATGGCGAGGATCGCACCATTGCAAATTTAACATGAATGTCCACAATCCTAAGATAGTATATTATTGTCATGGGAGAGTTTGTTGTAGTGCAGAGCGACGTGGGGCTATTAAAGAAGAGGTACGATGTCGATTAGGCTAGATTTGTTGTGCATCGCTGAAGAAGTCTGCCTGACTATAGAATATGGTGAGACCAACAGCATTCTGTAATTTCTACAAAGTTGAACATAAAACGCATTGCATTAACATTATTGGTTTCAGACTAGATAGGCTGTTAAGTCAAAAGATTGTTGAACTGTTTCAGAAGATTTTTAAATATTTTGAATATACGTTTTGTGATGAAAAAGTATTAAAGTCTAGCTAAAGACTTTCTGGAAAATATCTATCAGTAAATTCCAGTGGCCATCTAAGAAGCGAATGCACTTACCGCAAAACTAACTAGCTTGACATTAATTTGGCAGAGAAATATTAAACAATTAATGATATTAACTGAGTTTTTGTTAAAAAATATAGTAAATCACGAATTCTACATTTTAATGACGATGTAGGCATAATTAGAGTTGAATAAATTAATAGCTTGTTCTCACGGGTTAGTAAGAAATTATAATTATATTTCTGATTTTTTGGGCCAGCGCCAATTCACAAGTTATAACCATAAAAGTTTCACAATACCAATTATTTTTTAAATATTCTTTCTTAAACTTGGTACGACATTGAACTCTATTTCTGTTAGTTATTGAGTATTATGTTGAATCCAATATTAATTGCTATCTTGTTGTGCATATATTGTAGTGTTCTTGTTTAATAGTAATTAGCTTTATTGTGTGGTGTAATGATATATATTTTCTTTGCGGCAATTATCTGATTATTCTTATCATAATAAATTATGGTTAAAAAGGTTTTCTTGTGGATTGCATGTATTTGTTTCCGTTAAGCTGAAGGTGAATCCACAATCCTCATTCTTTAGCCTGGGTTTTATGATAATTCAACTATTTCAACTAGTCATTATTAGTTGTTTTTGCAGTAAAAATAAACATCTATTTAAATGCCACAGCTAGGGCTCCAAAAACTCAACTTCCGACATTTTCTGTCAATTGTTCCAACAGAAAAAAATTCTGCGCCCAACTAGGCTACATGTTAAAATTATATTCTTTTAATGTATTTTATGTGAGGTTAGGTTGCCAAATAATCCCTACACAGAACTGGTAGTATACGTAGGGCTACCAGCAATCTTCACAAGTGTACCTTTTCCTCCTGTGTTAATTGATGGTCTCCTATGTTATATGTAGTGTATATTTTCTGCTACGTTCATCATGAGATGAGATATTGCGTGTTGCATATATATATATATATATATATATATATATATATATATATATATATATATATATATATATATATATGTGCTGTGCTTGTTGTGTTGAAAGTATTTTGTCTTCATTATTTTCCTAAGTAGCTACATTGTTGATTGCAAAGTTTTTGCAGTAGAATTCTTGAGGTCTCTTGATTCCACCTGAGGCAGGTGAGAAGGTTTGGTGTTTCGTGTTACACCAAGGCGAAAAACGGTAATTTTCTTCCATAACAGCTATTGTTGCTGCTGTAGGTACTTTGTTGCTGTACCGCGATAAATAGAAAGTGTGCCGTAACGAAGTAAGTTTCATTACGCCAGTGTAATTGTTGTGATCGAACATACTGAGGATTTGAATGCTCGTGTGAAAGCTAGATGTGCGTGTTTTAAAACGAACGCCACCGTAAGTCATTTGGTGCGGTTGCCGTGGAGAGTTGAAACATCAAGATATTTGTGCACACTTACACATATACGTAATTATTGCACTCTTATCATACACATGAATAAACAGCTACGCAAGATGGCTGTACTGGAAAGTACGAACTCTCAACAGTCGCACGCCATATTTTTTCGGCTAATAAACACTTATTGCAGGAGAAGCTAGGCTGACATGCTTAGTTCTTGACAGCATTTAATCCGTAGAAGCCACCTTAATCCAATGCTAGTCATCATTTGCAAGATTACATTGTTTTATAAGCTGGTCACCTGCCATAATATATACGCACCGCTCGAGATAACGAAATATACGACGAAGACTGAACGGCGAACCGTCGTAGAAGAGGGGACACGACGAAGAGGACCTGCGCATGTTCGTACTTCGATGGTAAACACGAGTCGAGCCGAAGATTCCAGAGGAAGCAAAGAGGAAGAATAGGCCACTGACCCAGGACAATCCATGACGTAACTAAGGAAGTAAGATTATGATTTGAATTTGTTGATTCTAGACTGACAATATTGAAAGAAATAATATTAAAACAAGGTTATACGATAATTTTAATACAGACATGATGTTGTTACACATTTATATTTATTAATATGATTTTTAAGTATTGTTGAGTGCACATGCTAATGTTTATGAGTGTAGAATACTACTTTGTACAAGTGTAAAGAATGTTAGAAATATTGTTAAACGCCACAAGGAAGAATTAATAGTTGATTGATTATTGGTTGATGAATTGAACATTTAAAGACGTCACTGTTGATAGGCATTTAAACACTTTCACACTTTATGAAAATGTGGTGGCGCTCTGTAATGACTGGAAAAATTTATACACAGAAAGATTGACATTTTAACATGCTAACGTGGATATTTGAGTATATGAAAATTTATTTTTATTTTGGAATATAATTTGCTTTGATGTGTTGTGTTAATTTGCACATTGCAACACTTGTCCTTCCTCCTATTGTCTACTATCCTCTAATTTCTGAAATTTCTACTCAAAACCTTATTAAACACCTTAATTTGTAAGAGGTGGTAAGGGGTGTCACAAGGGGTGCTCACAACGGGAGTTAACTAAGGAAGATCGTTTGTAAAAATATATATTTTAATATAACAAACTTTAGTTATTGCAACAGGATACATTTACTTGTACAACAATAGAATGGTAATACATTTACGTTACTATTACAAGAACCGAATACAATCTGCATATCATGCAGCTAGATCCTAGCCTTGCGTAATTATGATTCAAGCGGAGGAGTGGACGATGGCTCGATACAAGTTATGACGCACTACCGCAATGCGATTATGCTCACCCGAGATTAGAGAAGATAGGCCTCAGAGCTGCTCTGGGCCTGTTGCCTTCTGCTTCAGCCTCTATCAATCACTAATCCACTTCGCCGAGACCTGGTGTCTTCTGGAGGGGGGTGGAGTGGGGTGGGGTGCCTCCATGCGGGACGCTTTTATAGGCGGGCTAACTGGGGCGTGTTTAACAAACAATTGCGCTCGGCCAACAGCTATATCCCATGCGACCTTAGGCGGTGTAACGACGCCAGGTTGTCTCTACACTACCTCCTCCCCCCTCCCAGGGAAATAACGTTGGAAAGGACGTAGGAAAGGAAAGGACGAATAACGTGAAAGGACGTAGGAGAATGCAGATGTTACGGTGATGGCGAGTGAGCGGCGCAAGTATCTTGGGGTACAACCTATCTGGTGGAGCCGAGGAACTCAAGGCAATGAATAATACAACGCAAGGTGACATACACGGAGAACTTCACTGCGATATCGAGGGTGTAATTCCAGGCAGGAGCCACCGTCGCTAAACAAAATTAAAAATTCTACTTTACATATGTTGGGTGACAGAAATAATTAATTTAAGTTAAGTCGTGTTATGAGGCAACATGCAAGGCAGGGTAGGTTAAAATACAATACAAAGACACAAAGGTAATGGGCTAGCCATAGTATTAAAAAGCAAGTTTTGAACACGTTGTAAGCGCCTTTTTGTGGAGGCGGGGTGGGAGGTGCCCGTGGCCCAATATCTAGGCTGTGGGCACGGGTAGATGGGAGTTCGGATTGTGCTCACTTTGAGTGAACGCTTGACAACATGCCAGAATGATTACTCTTTACACTGAGTGAAGTTATAAAGACACAAGCCGGTTGGCTGAAATATACAAGTTATTAACAGAATACTATGTGCAATGTTTGTCGTAAATAACCAAAGTAACAACGAATGTTTTTATTCGTAATGGGACAGCAAGAACAATAGTTGGTAACCCATGTGTAAGTGCTACGAAATTATGATACAGTAGTTAGTAACGCACAATACTGTGCGACATAGAATTAAGATTTAGCAGTTGGAGGCACCAGGTGCACGCACACTCAACTGTCGATAGTAGATTGTGATGAGAGTCCTTTTGTAAAGTGGTTATTTTCTAGTGCGTACATTTGGAAAATGTGGAATAAGCCTTCGTTACTGACTACAGCTAAGTATTGACTAACAGCGTACACTGATTTATCACATTTTGAAATAAAGTTACATATATACGAAGCACCTAATGGTGATGTTTACTCACGTCTAAGGATATTCGATAGATCTCTGATATACATTTACACAATTCTTATACTATTGAATGAAACCTCGATTTTAACATTATACAATTTAAATCATATACAAATTGAATACTTATAGAGACGAACGCATGTGGCGGATAGTAAAGGAAAGTTTACGAGTGGTAGTTGGTAGCGCTGCGTCTGTAGGCGAAAGTTTATAGACACTCAGGAATCACTGTATTTACCCTTATGTGTAGCACCCTCGCTGGGGCGCGCAAAATGTATGTTTAGGCATAAAGAAACTGTGAAAGAACTATATTTGAATGAGCACTGGTCTTGTCGGAAAGTTATTATCACTGTCATTGGTCTGAGGAGAGTCTTTCACGTTTGCTTGTTCACCATGAGAGTTAGGGAACGCTACCATGTATTATGAATTGAATTGATGTTCGCCCATTGATAATAAAATACAAAGATGCCCTGAGGCGTTATCAATATTAATACAACCTACATACATAATTTATAATACAAGAAAGAATTAGTTAAAAAAATATATTTTATGCTGTTACTAGCATATTCATAATATATACTTCGATATGGTTGCAATCATATTAATAGCTAGAGGTTGGTTTGAAAAAATGTTTTTATTCAACATTACATATACAAAACAATATATATATATTAAATATTTGTAGATATATAAAATGAAAACAAGAAGGGTGGGGTACTCCTCTTAAAAATAACTCGTTAGGTGAACTGGACTTATAGCGAGACTGAAGTTATTACTAGTGGAAAGTATGGCATGCTTAAATTGCCAGGCTGAATTATATACACTTATAACTACATAGAATTGGCACTTCCAGAGTGCCAATCTTGTGGGGAACACTGCTAGGATTGTAACCCTTTAACACAATACATAAATAATCCTGTAGTGTCAATTGGGGGGGGGGGGAATGAAATGCTGGTGTGGCAACAATTGTTCTAACTATCTCTGTGGGGCATAAAAGTAAACAAAGACAATTACTTAAACAAGTAAGAAAATTACTTAATTGTATATCAGATGTGAAACATTCATGCTCGTGACTAGTGATAGACTGGGTAGGGAGAGATAGTTATATTTCTGCTCTGTGGTAACTGCACACACAATGTGGAGAAATGGGTCCATGCCTTGGGCGAAGAAGGGAACTGTAAGTGCAATTTGTAGAGCAATGGGATGCTATTCTGGTAGACGTCAGGCTCAGCCGTGACGTAATAAACACCCGCCTGTAACAACAAAAGGAAACAGACACAAGGCCGCATGGTGGCAAGGGCGGGGGAAAACGCCTCACCCCCTGTGTGTGGCACGGCCTTGGAAGGCCGTTGTATTGACAACGTTCGGGGCATGCACAGGGTGACTCCGCCGGTGCACAGTGCAGCCAACTTCGGCGGGCGGCATGAAGAACATTGCAATGGTGCTGCATGGATGGTGAGAGGCGAGAAGTGTAGTGGAAGACCCGTATCCTCTCTACTGCAGGTAGGCTGGAGACAGTAGCTCAATTGCACGCCGAAAGGCAGGAATGCGGCTTGGAAGCCACACTGTGGACGCTGCTAGCAGTGGTGCGCGCACTGAGTTGGAGCTTGGTCATCACGCCCCAGTTGCCATACACCTCGGCTCCCTGCAGCGATGTACAGGACACTCACAGCTGAGAACACTCACGGTGCGTAAGAGCCTTTTGTCTACCACGGTTGGGTACCCAGACATAGTCTTTGACACATAAGGTGTTCTTCCTATGAGTCTTATCAAACTCCATTTTTTTAAGGCTCTAGGCTTGAATTAAATTCTGCTTGGCAGTATCACGGGTGGCTAGGGGTTTTTCGCACCAATTATGACCCTGCTCGGAAAACCGGGTAGTTACTACCTGGGCTTGGAGGACAGCTTCTACCCCATGGAGCAAATAGAAGGGTATAAACTTAGTGGAACTATTAATGCTAGTATTTTAATTAAACTGAATAAAGGGGACGTACAAATCCCAGTTTGACTGGTTTGCACTGGCACAAGCCGTAAGTTGTTCACAAATTAAACAATTATTACTCTCGACTGGCCCGTTGCAATGGGGTTTGTAGGCAGTGATAGCTAATTTCTTCATCTGGAGTCTTCAAGAGGTTGGTAATGACGTCTTTTTGGAAGCTGGTGCCACTGTCTATAAGTATTTGTTCTGGACATCTGAACTGTAGTATGATTTATTTTATAAACTCCACACAGGTAGCGGCAGGGATAGACTGGACTGGTTTTGCAACAACAAAGTGAGTGGCATATTCTGTCATAACCAATATATACTGGTTTTTAAGTGTTGTAGCAGGTAAGGGCCCTTTCGTGTATAATGCCCAAGATTTCAAAAGGGGTTGCGATGGTATTGGGATTAACTGACCAATGGGTTGTGAAGTGATAGCTTCAAATATCTGACATTCAGTGTAGGATTTGACATAATTCTTAACATCTGTGGCCATTGTGTCCCAATAATATGACTGCTTAATTTTCTGTAAAGTTTTAAGGACGCCAAAGTGCCCACCTCGAAATATAGCATCATGATGGGCTTGAATGCCTTCTTGAACATACATTTGAGCCACAAGTGTTAATTTAGAAGGTCCTTGAGGTATGTTTACCATAAAAATATTTCGCTGTTGGCAGCTATACCATAGCGACGATTTAATCTACGATATTTGGCGTCAGTTTGTTCCAGATGCATTAAGGCTTGCTTGAGTTTATGGATATTGGGTGACGTTGTCATACTCGCCAGTAAATGGGGATGTATGAATATTTATAGGGCATAGATGGAACACTGACTCGTCATCATTCTGTATGTATTCTTGGGCGCGTGTATATACAGGGAGAAAATGTATGGCATCTTTAAAAAGGACAATAAAAATTTTACAATTAAAAACTGGATCAATACATGTTGTGGCGAGGGTGTAGGTATGTCTTTGACAAAATACTTCAACATTCACCTGGTAAATAGTAGTTATGATTTTAATGATCAAATGAATAGAAAAAATGTCCCCTTTTTCAATAGCTGTGACAATTAAATATCTGCCCTTAGGGGAGTCTGCAGACACGAAATAGTGTTTAACCGCCTCCCAGTGCTGTCAAATATATTTTGCTTCAGAAGCACTAATTTCGGATGCTTTGTCACGGTTCTGGAAAATGGTTTTGGTAAAGGCTTTGAAAAGTGAGGTGCATTTCATGATGTAGCATTTGACTTTGTATTGAGTGTTGTGGACTGTGACCGATTGAGTAGTGACCTGTGGCACCATGGGGATGCGACTTAACTCATCAGGAAGAGTGTTTATCTTACCCTTAACTATATGTGTCTCAAAGTCAAAGTCGCTTAGTGCGATGACCATTTTTTGAATTCGTGCATTATGGTCGGCCATGGAACACAGATACCCCAAACTGGCATGGTCAGTTTCAATAGTGAATTTGCACCCACATAAATATTGGCGAAAATGTGTGCACATATATGTAATAGCCGCAAGTTCTCATTCTGTGGTAGACCAACATGTCTCCTGTATAGAGATTTTCTTGGAAATCAAATGCAACAATTTATCTCTGTTTTGAATGTGGTTCGAGTTGGATGAGTGCTCCGCCTACAGCAGTGTTACTGGCATCGCATGCTAGTATATCATTGTTCTCGTTGAATTTTTGCCATATAGGTGCTTGTAAAATGACTCATTTTAAATTAACAAAGGGATTTATGTGTTATCTATGCCAATTAAAGGGAGTATTATGTTTGGTGAGGTCTATCAAAGGCTGTGCAATGGAGGCATAATTTAAAATGTAACATCTGATGTGTGAGGCCATGCCCAGAAAAGTACAAAGTTGTATGAGGTTGACAGAGGTGCTATTTTTTCTATCACCGCGGCATTATCGGGGTCTGTGGAAATACCCATTGGAGAAATTATGTGACCTAAGACTTTAACTGTATGTTGGTAAAGCAGCACTTTTTTGTATGAACTTCGACGTTAAACTGGCGTAATCTTTCAAAGACTTTATTAATGTTAGCAATTTGTTTCTCAAAGGTATTAACCTAGTATAGAAATATCATCAATATAGACTATCGCCGCTGTCCATCTCAAGGTGACTAAAGGTTTATTGATGAACATCTGGACATATTGAGGGTAGGTGGATAATCCCATTGGCATTATTTTGTACTCGAATAAACCCACCCTGTCAATACTAAAGGCCAAGTTATGATGATCCTGAGGTCTAACAGGGATGCTATAAAAGCCAGAAAATAAATCAAGATTTGTTATATAACGGGAATGTTGTAAACATTAAAAAATGTCCTCGGTCTTTGGGAGTGGATATTGCACCCTAGTGAGGGGTTGATTCAATTTTCTGAAATCATTCAAAAATCTAAAGACCTCCATGTTTCTTTGAAATCACAAGGCTAGTGGCATAATTTTGGGAGTCAGCTTATTGAATTATGTCTACATGGACCATACTTTTAAATTGATTTAAAAGTTCATCGTGCACCTTGGGGCTGATCCTATAAGGGTGTGTAGCTATGGGCTTGTCAGAGTTGAAATCCTATTTAATCTGAAAATCTTTCACCTCCGTGAGCTCTAGGATAGAACGTGCAAAACAGTCACTGTAGTTATCAATAAGATTTCTGATGACTTGCATTAGATTGAAAGACTATTATTTCTGTGAGGGCCCTGTGATGGTTCATCTTCAAAAGACTCAATAGTGTTGTAAAAATGTTCTAGAGAAGGGTAATTAGGTATAAACAAATGGGATTTCAGTGAACTTATTCAATCATGGTCATTAATAAAGAGAACATTATGCTTTAGAACTGGGATAACATACTATTTCTTGATAAAGTCAACACCTAAGATAAGTTTCTCGTTGAGGTGGTCAACTACCAAAAATGTTTGAGGAAAAGTATTTCCATGAATATTTAAATTAATGCATGTCTCAAACTTAGGTGGATATAAAATCGATGTCGCTGCAACCAGTGTTATTTTCTCTTTTAGAGGATGAAGGGGCTGATTATTTAAAACAGTGCTAGCCACACAGCTGCATGAACATCCTGTATCCAATAACACATTATAATGCTTGCCCTTAACTGTAACGAGGACACATTGTGTTACTGAGCAAAACTGGGTTTGCTGACACAGAGAAGGAGGTATAGCGCACACTAATTTTCGCGTGTCAATTTGAGGCGCAGCTCAACTCAGCTTGTTTTTCAAGAAACGCTCATCATTCCGGGCCTGGACACTTTTGTTTTGAAAACATTGTGCACGCTCTACTTGTGAAACCTGTGGGGGTGGCGTTATGAAATTGATGCACGGTGTCAGCTTGAATTTGTTTTTAAATCTGCGAAAGCTATTATCAATGTCTGTGGAAAACTCAAAGTTTTGCTGAAGGAAAAGGGGGCAATGGCGGCTCTTATGGCCTACATAAAAGCATAAAGTGCAAGTGTCGCTGGCAAAGACTGTGCGGGCCTTGAACTGTGTGCTGTGCAGTGTAAAATCGCTGTGATCTCACAATGCTGCATTCTTGCACGCGGGGCTGTGAATGTGAGGCAACCGCAACCTACTTTGGTTGGGTTTGGGGGGGGGGGGAGGGTGATTGATGCGCTTGCGGTTGTCGCGGCAGGCAGCCTGCACACGCACTGTCACATGTGTTGACATTTCCTGTGATCGACTTGTAATCGCTGGCCTCACCTGCGGTTTTCTACACCTTGTTTGCTTAGGCGGAAGTTTGCTTGACCTGACATTAAAAGTGTGGTTTGGCTGTCGCAAAATGTGTTGTGGATTTGTTGTCTGGCGATATGTTCTCTTGCACAATATTCCATGGTGTAGTAATTAAGGGCGGGGTGGGATTTGATTGGAAATGACTTTCTGTGGCTTTAAAACTGGTGATTTCCGTGTAAGTCCTGCTGGGCACCATTTTATTAGAGAATGCATTACACGCATCTCAAAACCGGCCGTTGGGATCATTCTGAGAGGGGAATAGACATTGTGCCCTGTACTTGTCCTCAACAAGTGTGTCCTTGTATGCATCTATTTCCCCCTTGTTGTGTTTTGAAGGGGCGTGCCTGATGGTGTGTGTGTTGTTTATAGGGTTCTTGGTGTGATGGATATCTGTAGTGTTGCCTAGTCTGTGGCCAGTCAATTACCATGGGGCGGTGGTACGTGTGCTGAACGTGTGTGTTTCTGCAGGTGGTGAGTGGGGGTGGATATGTACGTGTTTGAGTGTATTGTGCAGGACATGGGGGTGGTGTGGTATAATTGTTTGAGTTTCTGAGTGCCTGTAACTGTTCCTTTAAAATGGAAATTTCTTCATGGAGTTTAGTGTGTAGTGGGTTTGGTGTATGCTGTTCAATGTTTTGTTGATAACTGTACATGCCACGCTCGATATTTTTAATGTTTTGTAGTAGATTGTCTAGTGTTGTGTTATCCAAAGGGATAAATTTTTCAGCCAGTGGTGGCAAAAGAGATTTTCAGATTATGTTAAAAAAGTCTTGTTCATGCAATTGTTGTCTACATTTATTCTTGTAAAAAGTTAAGTTCTCATGGGCCTGAGCGCTTTCGCCGTGTTGTTGTCGTGTGGTGTGTAAAAGGTGTTTATATTTATTCTGTGTGTCAAGTTTCCGGAATGGGTGTAATAATTTGTCTTCAACGTTGCCAAGTGATATCAGCCGTTCTGACGTAATATAAGTTTCCGTAGGTTCTCTTTGCAACCTCTACCAGATAAAGCTTTAGACGGCGGCGTTTGTCAGGTTCAATCCAACCGTAAACGTCACTTGCGGCATTAAATGTGTCCAAAAATGTCTCGATACTTTTGCGGCTTTCTCCTGAGAAAGTGGGGATATGTTGTGGCTGTTGTAAAGTTACTTGAGTAGGGAGTGGAATTTTGGGTGGATGAACAGTGTTCCTTGGCGTTTACAGACTGTTGTACAGATGTGTAATTTATGGTTATGTCTTCGTGTTGGAGAATGGCAGTATTTGTGCTGGGAATTGAAAATAAAAACAGATTTGTTGTTTCTAGTGTTGAAAGTGGGTGGGGTATCAAATAATATCCACTTGCACTAGGTGCGTTAACTGTAGAAAGGTGTTGGTGGTGAGTAGTGTGTTTAAGCGGTGCAAGGTGTTCAGTGTTATCACTGTCTAACTGGGATCTCAGTTCTTTGTGTAAATCAACAGCACGTTTACAGTCACATAAACCAATCAACAGAGTCTTAACAAGTTTTCGAATGTTGTATGCTGTGGATGGATGCTCTGTAGTCATGTCGACATGTTAGCTAAAATGTGTATGTAGTTAGTGTATTTGGTGCAGTGCAGTGTTGTGTAATCTTACAAGTAAAACAACTAGAATAAAGAAGAAATAAAAAGCACTCTGACAGCACATAAAACAAATGGAGTGTTTCATGCTAAACAAGAACAGGATGTTCCGCATCTATTAGAAGCGGTAAACAAGCATTACACTAACTACATAAAATAGATGCAACTCTGAAAGGACTGGGTGGGCAAGAAAGGCTAGCTCTGCAAGTCGTGCTACGTAAGCGTTGACTCGCACGCGTGGTAACTGACCTACCGTTAATTCTCTTACTGCTCATATCTGGCATGGAGGGCAACAGCTGTGTGTCGGGCGGGGCTGTCTATTAAAGATGGGGGAGGTGTCCTACTCTTATTGCTATCAGAAGTATGAATTTTTTTAATCAAAACATGTAATGAAATGATTACGAAATGACCTGGGAACAGATGAAGCTTGGCTTCAAAGAGGTGGGAATAAGACCCTAGCCTCCACAAGTGCAACACTTGACCTTCCTCCTATTGTCTAGTATCCTCTAATATCTGTAATTCCTATCAAATTCTTATTAAACCCCTCTCTTGTAAGAGGTGGTAAGGGGTGTCATGGGGGTGCTCACAACGGTAGTTAAATAAGGAAGATTGTTTATTAAAATATATAATTTAATATAACAAACTTTAGCTATAACAACAGGATACATCTACTCGCACAGCAATAGAATTGTAATACATTTACGTTACTATCACAAGAACTGAATACAATCTACATATCATGCAGCTAGATCCTAGCCTTGCCGTAATTATGATTTAAGGGGAGGAGTGGTCGATGGCTCGATACAAATTATGACACCCTACCGCAACGCGATTATGCACACGCAAGATGTCGAGAAGATAGGTCTCAGATTTCCTATGGCCTGCGGTTGTCTGCTGTCTTCTGCTTCAACCTCAATCACTCACTGATACACTTTGCCGAGACCTGGTGCCTTCTGGGGAGGGGGAGGGTGTCTCGCCATGCTGGGACGCATTTATAGTCGGGCGAACTGGGGTGTGTTTAAAAAAACATTTGTGCCTGGCCACCAGATATATCCCATGCGACCTTAGGCGGTGTAGCGACGCCAGGTTGTCACTGCAATATGGTCAGAATATTATTTTTTTTAAAGATTTGCAAATTATTTGGTCATTTGTTTAGTTATGTATGTTTCCAGTTTTTCTTGTATGTGTAATATTTAATTAGCCATGTTTGTTTTGTAAGCTATAGGCCATTGCCATGGACAACCTAGTTTGTTGAAAGTTTAAGGAAGTAGCTACCCTGTGTTTGCTTATTTGTTGGCATTACTTTAATATTTAGCCGATTTTGGTACGGCCATATTGCCATATCGTAGCTCCAGGAGGGGCATGACGTAGGTTACGCCCCGATAGCTATTTAGTCAGTAGAATTAAGGAAAGTTGATGTTAGTGCCGCAATCGCATAACAAGCCAAGATGAAGAACACCGGGACGTTTTCCAAGATAATGATAGTGTTTGTTTCGGTTTGTTACAAACGATTTAGTTAATTTAATTCGTCTACCGCGACATACTGAGTGGTACGAAAGATACCATAATACCGAGTACCGAGGCCCGAGAGCCTCAAGTCAGGGAAGATTGCAGCTGGAATATGAGCGGCCTCGCAGTCACGCTATTTAATTACTAAGTCAGCCTACAAATACAGACATGTGAGTTGTAATATTTTCAGAAGCTACAAGAATAATTTAACCAAAGATGACCTCGGATATAATTTGAATACAAGTCATCTACATAAGCCATTTTGTCCAACTGACGTCTGTTAAATTTTAAGTAACTATTATAACCCACAAGTTCCAGGTGAAAAGAGTCGTGCGCTCCCAATTTGATTAGTGTGATAATTGTTTGTTTTAGAGAAGTAATTATTCAAATACATAAAGGGCTACATATATTAAAGTATAATTATAAATGGCATATTTCGGAACGCGTTTTCTACTTCCATTGCGTTTTATATATGTGAGATGTTAATGTTAAAAAATGTTTTCTATTTTTTTATGGCAAATAATCTTATAACCAAATTTGGATTTGAGCAACAGAGTTCAACATGATTGAAATTATTATGTAATTATACTTAAAGTTAGATTTTATTTTGGAGTGTGTCATTTCTAGTAGATTATTCCTGTCATCAGAGGCCGTGTTCCAAATAACCAGCACCTACATTCCCACTTGCACCACCCCCACAATTCCCTGCATACTCTTAATTTGGAACATATCCACACTCACACTCGCACTCGCTAATTACGAGAATTATTATTGTGTGTTCTTTATTGTTTTCGTTCAATTTAAGTAAACAAATCATCTTAATCCTTGTAATTGTGGCTGCTATTACTTTTTATGCAATTAGAATAACACTTATATTACGATGCATATTGAACATGATATAAAATTGCAAACTGATTATATATTATAAAGATTTTTTTTTCCACTATTGCAAACATTTGCTTACAGCTGAAAATGGTTTGTTCGTTCGGTATAGTGTGGATGACGATAGTTTTAAAACGTAATTAAACAAACTATGTCCCGAGATCACGCATAGAGCATGCATCAACACACACTCGTGCACACTCTCTCGTGCACGCACACTCTGTCGTATGGAGCAGCACTCTCTGACTTCACTTCCGAAGTGAGAGTGCACGAGTGTAAATATTCTTACTATTTGAAATAGGGCCTGTGTGTTGAAAAGAGAATATGGTTTTTAGTTTGTTGCGCTCTGTTTCTCTGACAACCGTTAGTTGCTTAATAGTACTTTTATTGTACGTATACTGCAAAAATTCCTCTAGGTACCTATATTCCCTTCTTTTGATCAATGTGTGGAATATAATCTGACTACTTACACATAATTAGTGTCACGCCCTATACAAGTAATCATTACTCTGGGAATACTTCTCTGCTCACGCCAATCCAATTAAAACAACTCATATTATAGGGACAGGCATCACATTACCATCATTAAGTTCAACGTACAGTAATATAAAACTAAAAGTGCTATATCAAATTAATTTATATGAATTTAATTGTTTTTCTTGTGTAAATTAAAGTGGTAATAGGTACACGGTTACATTTTTTTTATTGTCTCATAAAGATGTTTGTCATTTAATATTTATGAATATTTATTTTTCATTTGGTTTTCCACGTCTGATGGTGCTTTTCCTTACTCTTGGGCCACTTTTATGTACAGCGGATCTTTTATGCCAGTCTTGATGAACCACCTGGGAAATTGAGTTTGACTATTTCGTCAAGAAGACAATTCTTGTAGAATCTTAAATAAATCAAATAATCGATATCACCTTATATATAAATATTGCGTTTTATGGTTGACTGACTCCCTATGTTTTGTAGGGCAATAGGACCTATAACCGCTACTTAAATAATTTTAAATAATCTACCAAAAATCCAAAAACACTCACAGTTACTTCTAAGGTCGTTTTAAACAAAATACATATTTTATTCTCAGTATCTACGCACTTTTTGAATAAAACTTTTGAAAAATCATCAAGTACGTGACTCATTTGGATGTTTACTAAATCTGTAATGTATAATATGTGTTTTATACTTCTGGTAACGAATAAACATCATATTTTTGGTTAAGTTTATTTTTTACTTACATATTTATCGATAGGCATAAATAAAATATTTATTTAGGCCTATATGTTTGAGTAACGCTGTAAAACTTAAGGGAGTTATTTAATCATGTTGTCCAGTTTTTGAAATCCATTATTTAAAAACATTCATATTAAATGAATAGATGCTCTAGCTGAGATTGTTAGGGCGCAGAGCTCCATCGCAAACCATCCATTGTAAAATTTCGTTCAGGCTTGTAATTCCATTATCATTAACCGAAACAATTTAATGTACCTATATAGAACCAAATAAATATTTTGTTGCACCAATCAAATCTAAGTTTGGGGCAACCAAATATGAACTACAAAATAAATTGGTTTCAGCAACAATATATTTCATTGCCCTTATACAAACAATTAATTTGTTTCAACGAACCAAAAATTGTTTCATTCAATAAAACCTATTTCTGAGACTATGAAGAGATGAAAACTTTTGCATGAGTCTTCGAAGGAGTCAATGATGGGTACATTATGTGCGTGCAGGTAATTTTTGGTCTGAACTGCACACTGTAAAGTTCAATCACCAATGATCATGCTAGAAGGTAAATGATTCGCAAAGAGTCATACTGGTCTAGGTCATGATTTGTTCTAACTCTAAGCGAACATGTAGCCTACAGCTCATTGGCTGTGACTACGATCACTTCTGTTTAACACTTATTTTAACCGTTTTGTTGTAAAATTTGTTAATTAACTGAACGGGGTATTAAAATTGTTTTGTTGCGTTTGTTCTCAGTTAAAATAGTTTCTGTAGTGGTTTTTTTTACATATCATTTGTTAGAGTAATATTTGTTTGTTTCGATGTTTTAATGGCTGCTATGACCTTCATTCCTTATTAGTTTTTGTTGTACTATTCAGTTGTATGTTGCGAAGTGCTTTAAGTTGACATTTTAATTAAATATTTCGTAATGGATACAGAATATTAATTTTTTATAATTTATACCATTTCCATAAATTTAGAGTACACAATTATTTTTTTCTTTATTTTTTCATGCAATTATTCACTTTCCTAATCTGACTCGATTCTTAGGCACATGTCTTAAGGATTTTCAAGCGACTGGTGAGGCAGGCACAGAGGAAGACGATAGTAAACCACTATTACTCTGTCGCAACTTCAAGTCCTACCAAACCTACAGCTATCAATCGTCATTGTATCTTTCTTCATCATAGAATGTAACCTCAAATCTATATAAGCAAAAACTCTAGACGCAGATAGTAGACAGCTCCATACAAAAAACAAATGTAGTGTGCGAGAAGTAACTTCGTTTCAAGAAATGCTGTACACATTTTGTTAACAACTTCTATCCTATGTTTGTTCAAACTGTAAAAACATCCATTCTATTAGTATTATAGGTTAGCTAAAGTCTATTTGAATTTGAAACATACATGTTCTCACAGTATTCTGCGTTAGTTTGTGTGGTCGTGTTAGAGCGGGATGCTATGTTGAGAACTGCTGGGTAGAAGGTGCATGTACTGTAATGATGGCTGCTCGTAAAGGCACGCGTCATAACCACGCCCAGAGCGGTCTATAAACATCGCTGCGGGTGACAACAAGCTGCCACTGTGACTAGTCTATAGTTGAGCATCTGAAGGGTGTTTGTTGTCTGACTTGCAGGGACGACAGGCAGGAACTCAACTCGACAGACCCTCAGCCGTCGACGGACTTCGACCCGGGGTCGCAGACCAAGTTGATCGTGCACGGCTACACCGGACATGTCGACTACAACGTCACAGCCGCCATCCGAGATGGTGAGTCCTCTATCATCACAGCTGGCCTGGTTTTATTCTGGAAGTAAGTAGTACACGAGTGATCGGTTTGGATCCACTAAAGGATTTTCTCTGGTGACCGATCTATAGTGTCGGGTACGTAGTAGCAGTAGTCATAGGCTATTCACGGTAAAATGAGCACATTTAAAACCCTTGCTTAAGATCTACTTGTATGCACGTTGTATCTTCTTCTGCTTTATGTAAGATTAACATTGGCATGGGCTTCATCACTTTATTCATGCGTCAGTAATGTGAAACTGTGTGATTATTAGAAAAGTAAATATATAACATATCTGCTCATTTTCACACTTCGGTGCATTAAAAAACAGAGAAACCGAAAGAAATAATTTAAATCATCAGTTATGGTCGCCTAACAATTTTAATTGAACGTTAAGGTACGGAACAACTTCCCACCTATCGTTACCAACTTTACTGGGCGCATGTCATTCAGTGCGCCCGTTAAAACATATGCAGATATGGGTAGTGACTTTTTTAGGTTGATTTCAAAAGTGCTCACATTATCGTGAACAGCATTTAACCCTGTGTGCTAAAGGAGATCAGAAGAGACCCTCGTCTTTGTGAATGGTCAGGTGTTGAACTGCTTTAAATACCTGGTGGTGTCCTAGAGACACACCAAGTCAAGTATTCGGACAGTGCCTCGGCTTAATCACAACCGAAGTGCTGAGTCTGGGAGTCCCAGCATATAAGTAAGGGTGTGGCCGTGCGCATTTGTGAATCAGGTTACGCTTTGTATAAGGCCAACCCAAGCCACACATGCGATGAATGTGTGTGAAACCTTTTCCCTACCATCTGGACGGTAGAGCGTGGTATGACTTGTGTGACTAAGAGAATGGCCACGGCTATGCAACTATTATTTACGTATACGTGGGAGTAAGTAGGCTGTGGTACCTATAAATAAACTTGTAGTAGGTAGGTTAGAAGAAGTGAGGAAGTCATGGGCGATCACCACACCTGGTTTACAGACAGTTGTGAAGTCTGCGCTTGACCTGGAAGTGGGTTAGTTATCTACTTAATAATCAAACAGTTTCTGGACCCAAACCAGGGGCGGACCGTCCATAAGGCAGGTGCGATTGGAAGAGGTGTGGTGGGTACATTAACTGACATAATATAGGTTGCGAAGTGTGCTATACAGGCTTATCACAATACAATTTACTATAGGGCTAAGAGAAAATGCACTGTAAAAAGTGGGTGTAAATTTACACATACAAATTTTTGGGAATTTTACATTTTTTATGTGTAAAATGAAACAACTTCAGTATGTGTAATTTTCCGCACATGTTCTTAATAATCCAGAGAGTACTACATGTCTTTGGTGAAAATACATGAATGTATACCTCAATATACACAATGTTAGAATTTACACATTTTGAAGTATGTGTAAAAATGCACCTACTCACTGTATTAATACATTAAGTTATGTATTTTCACTGCTACAGAGTTATTGTATGAACACCCAATGTCAGTATAGTTGTACATCTTCAATTGTGTAATCTTACAATAATAGTGTGTATGTAAACTTGCACAACATTCTAAAGTATTTGTGAGCTTAAATTAACAAGTACAAATTTTCGGTACGTTTACATTTTTATGTGTAATTTGCTAAAACGAGTAAGGTATTTGTAATTTTACATTAATGTCCCTGTGAATTCAAGCATAACTACAGGTATTTGTATAAAATATGCGATCTAGCGTTAAGGAGTAGAACTACTTCGAACTCCTTTTAAGTGTTCGAAAGGAAATCTTAACTTATGCTGATGGAATATGCTGGCATTTTAGAATTTCATATATTACCAAGTTACAAAACGGAGTAAAATAACATAAAAGTTTTAAAAATATACATATATATATATATATAAAGTATGTAAATTAACATGGAACAGTTGTAAAAGAATGTTGAAGGCATAATTGCTTAATAAAACAGTGGGAAATGTACAGAAATTAAGTGATTGCAATTACAGGGAATATGTGATTTCACTTTTTGTTAGCTAGAAAATACACTACATGGTGATGAAATTGCAATTGCGATATCTGTGTAAATTTCCTTACTGTGGAGAAAAATATATGAAAGTTGCTGTTTATTTTGTGCTACATAGAAATGGTAATTTTACACCATTATATGATAAGTTAGTTATACAAACTATATAATATTTTACTAATTTGTAGGGCACTTTTAGTTGGGCGTAGAGTAAACAAGACAACGACATATGTGATTATAAAATTACACCGATGTCAGTGGAGACACTTCTGCTACAGACATTCATTCAAAATAATACATGTTTACAGTGTGTTATGCAATATTACTTTGTAATATGTTTATCTACTTGAGCTTCGTAAAAAAATACTGCAATTTCAGAATAGAGGTATATATTTGTTTAGAAATAATTCTAGATGCCCTTCTCTGAGAGTCGTTATTTGTTACCGGCAAAATACTGAGAATTTCAAATGGGAGAAATTCAGTACTTTAGATAAAAGCTGGCCTTTACTCTATGGCATGGGCAGGAGTTTGGTGAGGATGCGCCAACATGCAGTTTCTTAGCAATATTTATAGAAAGTAAGGAGACCCATGTGCTGATGATAAGAACAAGTGTCATGGAAAGTAAGGAGTCCCATGTACTGATAACGGTAAGAATAAGTGTCATGGGAAGTAAGGAGTCCCATGTGCTGATAACAGTAAGAGGCACACTAATGAGGTATACGGAAATAATTGAGTGATGGGTTGGGGAGTGTTTCACCTTGCACCTCCATCAGACCATGGCTCCAACTTAGCTGGGGTGAACTCGTAGGAACATCTGGTTGGAAAATTCGCCCATGCAATGGATGCAGTTTGGTATTATACCAATAAAAACATTAGTTGTCCATTGAAAGGAGAAAGCTATAAAACTGAAGAGACACTCACCTTGGATGGGCTCACATCACAAAGGTCTAAAGGCTATTAAATGTTAATAAATGTGTGTTTATTCTCCGACGTAAGTAGGGTACCACGCCTCTATGGAAAGTGAGCAGCAGCCTCTTTCCTTAAGAGAGCGTGCATCTGTTTAAAAACTATATCTTATCGATGCAGTGTTTTGGAGGGAAAGTGAGTGTGTCGAGATGGAAACCCACGCTTATTGCCGCCTTCCTCTTAGGTTTGATAAATAAATGTGTGGCATTTGTGCGGAGTTACTAAGAAGTGGACCACGGAAGTGACTTTGTACAACGTTCTCTGCACTTGTACGAGGATGAGACCATGCTCATGAGTGAATGTTACATTCATGGTTACTTCCAACTTTTATGAAGTCCTGATAAAGTAAGTATTTTCAAATTTCAATTTAAGGAATATAAAGATGCTTTTATTTTTACAGATGTATAAAACATTTGTGATACCTGACGCGTTTACGAAACAACTAAACACATCACACATGGGGTGATTTTTTCAAGGGTTTTATTCAGAAAGTGTAAAGATACTTCTTTCTCGCCCACTGCGGTGAGGGCTGATAACGTCTGCATATATCAATACACCCTGCAGTATATTAATTAAAAAATTATGCATACTTGATGTTTCAAAGTTTGTTATAAACTGATTCAGGTCATATTTCTCTTTTGTTGTTGGGTTAATTGAAAGAGCTTTCGGAAAGTGCCCCGTTACTGCAGTTATTGACTGTAAAATCATAATAGTTTTTAAAATATAGCACTCAAAACTCACAATTTTCCAATTACTGCAGCATACTATGCTTTGCTCCTACATATTTTCTTCCAATCAATTTGCATTTAATGCAATCTGAATGGTGTGCTGAACACACTGATTCAGTATGAGTGTGATGTACAGGTGAGCGAGTATGGGACTCTAAATTTGGTTGAAAATAGAGGCCACACTTGTCGTAAATATATTTTTGTTCATTCAAGCGAAAGTGTTAATATTATTTTAATAAAAAGTTTAAACCATACACTGTAAAGGAAAAGTTGTTTTTGTCCCTTGCAGTATGCCATGGTTAGACTGTAATTCAACTTTTTAAACCTGCCTATAACACTATTGTGTCGAGATTTGAATGTTACGTTTTGAATACTATAGTTATTTGACTACTAACAACTGCATTAAGGGGGCATTTATCGAAATCTCTCTCAGATGACCAAATTTAAATAAATGAGGAATATGACCTTAAGACGAATGTTTCTGCAATCCCCCATAACTTTGCTGAGTTGCGTGCTTGAAAAGCGGAAGCAGGGGAGAGCTAAGGACTATATAAGTACGCAGATGACAGGCATAGTCGTATTTATTGTACGGTGCTGATTGGCATGCATTATTGCAGCCACAGAGCACTCGAAAATGAAAATGTTCTGTCGATTAAAATATAATGTTACTATAAGTCGTATCTTTTTTTTACACATGATATATTTTGAATATTGTGAGCGATTAATAAAATAGTTTTGAAATAAAAGGTTTAGATAAAATTTCTGATCGTAACTGAATAAACTTTAAAATAAACAACAGTTGGTGTATGAACTATGTTACAAAACAACACCGACAAACTCCAGCGAGTTATTTTTTCACTACAACGTTTGATGGAAATTCATGCGCCACTGGAAGTTAGACATTGCTCAAAATCTAGCTTCCACTTGCTTAATTACAAACTATATACATTTGTTGCGATTTCACAACAGATTTGTAGGCTGTCTTGTATAAGAGAGATTTTACACCTCTAAAAACATAGTTATTTATATCACCCTCCTTCATCAATGAAAAATGGTCGCTAACCCATATTAGCATTTAATTATATTAAAAAGGTGCAATAAAAAGTAATAATAACTTGTTAATAAGAATCTCAGCATCAAGGAGAAAGTTTAAGAACGCTCTCACACAGAGAACTTCTAAATACAGATGTGTAACAGTTGCTGATTCAGACAACTCGAGCCACACCCGTCGGCAAACGGCGTTACTGACAAGCAATGTGTGAGAAGGCTGTTAGCCAATCAGCGCCTGGTATTATACTTGCCAACCGGCACTTCAGCCAATAGACAACTTTTCCCAGCACGCAGAATCCCTGCCCTCGAAGCCTCGTGCAGATAATGTACACTCCCGGTCGAAAGGAAGTGGCACGCAACTTCTCATTTGCGTATTTATCTACGGTGTAGCCGGTGTAATTGAAATAAGCAGGAGTTGTTAGAGCCACAATACAATACACATTACAACAACCAGACAAATAACAGTAAAAAATGAATACTTTATCTTCGGTGGTGCTTGCTGCAACCCAACAAAACAATACACATAAACATTGACAGAGCACAGCTGCATAGAATGTTGTCGAACATTTTTAACATGTTTGTACAAAAACTATGCAAGCCGGTCAAAATGCACTCTTATCACACACACGTCAAACTAACATTTTAAACTATACATTTACGAACACGTTGCTGAACATGCATTTGACTTCAATTATTATATTTTCTTATATGTGTTTGTTTCTTTAGCATGGGGTTTGAGGAAATAAGATCTACAACCATTAAAATAATTATTTCGAATCCATCATATCGGTTTAATAAGTAATTGTCTGCATAGATTTATTAAAAACAATTTTAAATCTATAACAAGTTGGCCAACTTACACAAGTAAAATTTCAAATAACTATTTGTAAAAATTCCAATAGGGAAGAGAACACTCATTGGCCAAACAACAAAAACAGCCATTCTCCAATGATAAATTCGGCTTTGGTTTTTGAAATTTATATATTTGGAATTTTGTAACGTTTAAATGTAAATACCATTATAGTCAAATGTTCAGCATGCATTATACGTGTCCACGACTAGGCTGAGACTAAATAAATGTAAAACAATAATAACTATATTCTTAAAATAAACTTCGATTTTTCCAAAAACAATATTTAAAATACCATTAACATTTAATATCATCAACATCCTTCCTATAATATAAATCGGAATGTGTATTTGTTTGTCCTTCTTTCACGTCAAAATGGAGCAACGGGTTGGCATGATTTTTTGCACAGATATAGTTGGAGGTCCAGAGAGTGACATAGGCTGCTTTTTATCCCGAGAAAAAATATCATTCCTTAAGAAAATATTTTGGTTTTAAATAGTTACAGCTTTAAGATTTCCATAGGATTGATAACAGCATAAAAAAGCATTGTAAAAAAATTCAGAGATTTGTCCATTCTTTTTTGTCTATGGATATATACCAAGTGGGGCCGCAGTAGCTCAGTGGGTAGAGAACAAAATAGTGGGGCCCTTAGTAGATCAGAGGCTTGATAACCCAATAGTGGGGCCGCAGTAGCTCAGTTGGTAGATAACTAAATAGTGGGGCCGCTGTAGTAGAGTGTGCAGAGAATTCAACAGTGCCTCCGCAGTATATCAGTGGTTAGAGCATCAAATAGTAGGGCCGCAGTAGCTCAGTGGATAGAGAACCAAATAGTGGGGCCGCAGTAGTACAGTGGGCAGAGAATTCAATAGTGGGACTTCAGTAGATCAGTGGGTAGAGAACCCAAACATAGGGGTACAGTATATCAGTGGGTAGAGAACCCAAACATAGGGATACAGTATATCAGTGGGTAGAGAACCCAAACATAGGGATACAGTATATCAGTGGGTAGAGAACCCAAACATAGGGATACAGTTTATCAGTTGGTAGAGAACCCAAACATAGGGATACAGTATATCAGTGGGTAGAGAACCCAAACATAGGGGTACAGTATATCAGTAGGCAGAGAACCAAATGGTGGGTCCGCGGTACACCAGTGGATAGAAAAAAACAATAATAGGGTGGTAGTAGATAAGGGGGCAGAGAACCCAATACTGGGGCCGCGGTATATCAGTGGGCAGACAACCAAATAGTGGGGCCTGCGTACATCAGTGGGTAGAGCACCAAATACTGGGGCCGCATTACCTCAGTGAGTAAAGAACCAAATAGTGGGGCTGCAGTATCTCAGTGGATAGAGAACCCTATAAGGGGGGCCGCAGTAGATCAGTGGGCAGGGAATTCAATAGTGGGTCCGCAGAAGATCAGTGCGTATATCACCAAATAGTAGGGCTGCAGTTGCTCAGTGTGTAGAGAACGTATTAAGGGGACCGCAGTATATCAGTGGGTAGAGAATTCATTAGTGCGGCCGTAGTATATTAGAGGGTTGAACGCCAAATAGTGGGGCCGCAGTAGCTCAATAGGTAGAGCACCAAATAGTGAGGCTGCTGTAGCTCAGTGGGTAGAGGATCCGATTAAGGGGACCGCAATAGATCAATGGGTAGAGAATTCAATAGTGCGGCCACAGTAGATCAGTGGGCAGAGAATTCAATGGTGCGGCCGCTGTAGATCAGTGGGTAGAGAACTCAATAATGGGGCCGCAGTAGATCAGTTTGTAGAGAACCCAATATTGGGGGCGGCGTAGAGCAGCGGGCAGAGAACCAAATAGTGGGACCGCTGTAGGCCAGGGGGCAGATAATTTAATAGTGCTGCCGCAGTAGCTCAGTGGGTAGAAAACCCAATAGTGAGGCCGCAGTAGATCAGTGGCCAGAGAATCAAATAGTGAGCCACAGTAGTTTAGATGGCAGAAAATTCAATATTGCTGCCGCAATAGAATAGTGGGTAGAGCACCAAATAGTGGGGACGCAGTAGCACAGTGGGTACAGAATCAAATAGTGGGGCTGCAGTAGTTCAGTGGGCAGTGAATTAAATAGTGTGGACGCAGCACATTAGTGGGTAGAGCACGAAATAGTGGGGACGCAGTTGCTCAGTGTTTAGAGAACGCAATAGTGGGGCCGCAGTACATCAGTGGCTATAGAATCCAATAGTTATTTCATTACCTAAATTTTACGCAAGCAAAGCCTCGGGGAAAAGCTATTAAATTAATTTAGACGTTTACTATTAATATAACGTAATTCGATAATAAAAACTAAGCATTTCATGAATATTTCTTCGTATTAATTAAATAAAAAGTTATTTGGAGTTTAAGATGCATTATTTTATTACAATATCTTTTATTGTATGCGTATTGTACACATGAAGTTGGGCAAACAAACATAGCGACGAGGACGGCATTTCGTATATAGTATTTATTAATCTTCAGATTTGATAGAATGCGAAACGCAAATTACAAAATTCCGTCATCGATTTTGTATACAAAATCAGTCATGTGATATATTTGGTTAACAAAAGTGTCATATGGGACATGACCTATGACGACTCTACCATATGATTTTTATAATGATAATGGTAATGGGTGAGGATATTGTTATGGGTATCGATGTAGTTATGAGTATGGACATAGTTATTGGTATGGGTAAAGTTATGGGTGTGTATATATATATATATATATATATATATATATATATATATATATATATATATATATATATATATATATATATATATATATATATATATATACTCATGGGTATGGTTATGGAAACGATTTTGTGTATGGGTAGGGTTATGTAAATGGTTATGGAAGTGCTCGTATTTATGGCGAAGGTTATTTATTTAGTAGCACTGACTTAGCCGTGTTTGTGTTGTGCAGCTTACTTGAACGTGGGTGGCTGTAACGTAGTGGTGGTGGACTGGGGCAGGCTGGCCAACTTCCCGTGCTATGCATCAGCTGTACTGCACACATGGGTTGTGGGTCGCTGTGTGGGGCAGTTCCTACTGGCTCTCAGGCGCAACCTGCCGACATTCGAGCCAGCTTCCGTGCACGGTATTGGCTTCAGTCTGGGCGCACACATCGTCGCATTCGCTAGCAATTCCGTGCGGGACGATTTCGGCTCACCATTCCACCGCATCACAGGTACCTTCTTCACCACCTAGCTCCTGCAAGCTGTAGAGCGGGCACTTACAGAGATGACCTTGGGAAAAAACAATTCACTGGCCATAACTACATACCTGATGGGTCTAACAGTTCGGTGAATGGCACCACAAAACCAAACACAACATAGAAACAAATTCCCTTACTGGCCACACAATAATCGCCATCTTCCGCGACACACTTTTGACAGCGTTCATACATCTTCTGCAAACTTTTAGCAAATGCTTCTTTAGAAAAAGGTCACGTAAGTGCTGTCGCACGTTCTGAATTGCCATGTTGGGTGATGCCATCTTTGTACAAGAAGCCGACCAACAATGTCTGTACTCTGTACTTTTGAAGGTGACTTATTTTTGGTCGTGAGGAATACGGTGAAGGCCATTCCATCAGTTGCCACTTGAATTTCGGATCTAACTGGTAGTACGAGGTCTCATACCCTGTGACAAAGGTTCACAGAAATTATGGATCTTGAGCACACACGATAATGAAATCTCTACCGGTTTCCATCTGTTTTCCTTTCAGTTCGTCTGTCAGCTTGTGCGACACTCCCCTCACTCAGTTCTTCGTGGACTATGGTGCGCACCTTGCCCTTGTTACCCTCCGACATTATTCTAACTTAGTAGTCGCTGTAGCACTCGCCCTATCATGTCTGGGGTTCTGCTTATCGACGACTGCCCGGAATGTGGCTCATTCTTCGTTTTTCTTCCCATCGCGAAAGTATTTGAATCAATCGTAAACACATTTTCTGCTCACGGCTTCCGTCCCATACATTTGTATCTCCATCGCCATTTTACCCAATTCGTAGCAAAACTTAATATTCACTCCTAACTCCACTGTACAGTGACATTGCCTCTCACCTCTTACACAGACTACATCTGGATATCCTCAGTGGGTTTGCACGTGTACTCTACGTTAGGTGTCGCTTCTTGACATGTATCTGCGAAAATATGTAGATGCGCGCTCACATCTTGTACAGATAGTATGCCATTCACCGAACTTTCTATACCCAACTCGTGCTTGCTACACTGGTATGCAGGCTCTCTGTTAATCTGACAGAGAAATAATTAAAATAGTTATGATAATTTAAATTATTTGTGAGTGTAAACTCACGGCCAACTAAGTATGGGACAGGAATAAAGTGACGAGGCCCACGGCAATGTGAACATCACGTATGGAAGATTCTCAAAACCTAGATGTTAAGAGCCAACTAACTCTCTTCACTAACGTATAGCAGAAGGATGCACAATGAGAAATTATGTATAATCTAACCGGGGCTTCTTCTGCCGACGATTGCTGCTTCAATTCTACTTCCTGTCCTAGTTACGTGTCCTTCCGCCTTATGATAACAAAACAACAAGTGACGAGTTTCTGTGGTCCACCCTGGCCATCTATATTACGCATTCATTTATTTGTGGTCAGTTGTCATTACTGCACATGCGTGTTTCTACCCCTCATGTTATCAACATATCATTCCTGCCTATAATCCATGCACGGTTACTTCACACTTTTCTTAAGCCCTGCTAAAGTTCTACTTTCAGAATATTCCTCTGCCTTATGCAAACTAATATTAACTAAGTGTAGCAAATTACACCAAAGGACAACGCACTGAATTAGTGCGCACTCAGTTGTAATTATATTTTGCAAAAGAATTATTTCTTACTAGGCACTACCAGCACACATGTTTTCTCTCAGATTTTATTAATATTTATTACAAATGAAATATTATGAAATTTACAAAAAAATTACAGTCAAAGCTTCAATTTAACGAAAAATAAGATACTTTCATGGTAACAGAAGTTTAATAAACTTATGCTACATGGCATATTTAGAAAATAACTAAATATTTCGTTCATGGGGTGGATCTTCAAAGGTTTTATTTTTAAAATGTGAGAAAACCGCGAATAGACTATAACGTGAGTACACAAGGAACATGGAATAGTGGAAAAATATGTGTTTTAACAGTTAATATTTTCAGGGTTTAATAAAGACCATGTAATTATGCTTATATTTTTGTTTGCTAATCTGCTATATATAAGTTTTGGGACTGTAACATATGCTTATTTTGCATTTATTTTGAAGAATCTTGATTTTTTTTCAACCCTATTGGCATTATGGTAAAATCACGTAATATTAAAATTGTCAGCCACACATCCATTTTATTTATTTTACGATATGTTTCTGTAACATTCTCAGGTATGAGTAGTAGACGTATGGGAAAATGGGGAAGATGTATTTCAAATGGAGCACAGACATGATTGTGATGAGGTGCAAGGCGCGAGGGCGCCAGCCGCCATGTTGGATTTCCGGACTTCCTGCTCTGTCAGTATGGTAATGCATCTATCAAGTTAGATTCGGATATGCTGGTAGCCACTACTCAAACATATTTCCGGCCAGTAGGCCGCCATATTTGTAGTCAGTATGCTGTCAACTTGAACTGCCATCTTTGTAGTCAGTATGAAATTTTTTCATGCACTATCATTCCTAGAGCTTTCTCCGAGTGCGCCCATTTCTTCTCTCTTGCATTCTTTCTTTCATTTCTTTCTCTCTCTCTTTCCTTCTCTCCCTTCCTCCCCCTATTTCTCTTTATTTCCTTTCTCACCCATTTGTTTGTCATTTATCTCTCGCATCCGCTCCACCCCACCACCTTGGGTTTATCATTTGTCATCATTATTTATATTTACAAGGAGGCCCCGCTGTCTTGGTTTTTGTTTTGTCATTTGTTTCTCACCTTTGTTTGACAAGACACTACAGTAATACCTAATTCCATTCGTTGGCATCTTAGTTCTGGTATGGGCAGCTAGGAGCACAGCCATCTTGGCTCTAGAGTTGGTGTGCCAGTCGTTCGGTTAGTCGGTTGCTCACCTTTGTTCGACATCCATATTAGTTCGAGAGTTTGCCATTAGTGATACTGCATTTTTAAGAACTCAAAATACCAACTGCGGGATCGAACTGCCGGACCTTGGGTCGCCAGACTTACGCCTTAGACCACTCGGCTAGTGCGACATGCACTGGGACGATATTTTATAAGAAGTATATAGCTTTGCCTTAATAACTTCTTATTATATTAATTATGTATAATTAACACACTGTTTTAATAAAAGTAAAATACACATAAAAACTTCCCTACACGTTAAAACATCAAATCACAGCTGAAAAGTAAATTCAACATGGCTGAGAATATGCATGTTACAGGTAGTGCCAATCAATTTTCGGTTCAACCAAATCTGAAGACCAATAACCATCTTAATCCTCTTACGAGAGAACAGTACAGGTGTAGGATACATTTGAATAATAGCAGTATTATTCACAACATTTTCGTGTACTGGAACAGTCTTCCAACAAATAATATCACTATAATCAATATCTCTCAAATCCTGAGCCTCCGGATCCTTCACATTGAAAGCTTTCACGTATAAACAAAATCCTAACATCCCACTACCAGCTATAGCGGTAATACCTTGCACACCAAAGCGAAATAAAAAGATAATACATAAATCACCTCGCAACACAATACTCTAAAGCACCATGCATTATCTTCTTTATCAACATAATTAAAATATGGTAAAATATTACGATATACCTTACTTGGATAATAACCTGAAGAACGACTTCGCTTACGATACATTATAATGTCTAGAAGGAAAACAAAATCATAAAAATACTATTTCATAATTAAATATAATAACTCAAAATGGACCACAAAAACTATTAACAAGCATACCTTACAATAAGTTGGAAATACAAGAATAGTTGAACTCCAGAAAAATCTCCGATCCTTAAGCTCCCAGCACTAAAAACTCAGAACCTACTCAGACCATAAGTAACATACGAATACATGAGCCATGGTAGCGCCCTGTAACTTTATATGCTAGCAGTGTACGAGGGTTCATATCTCCGAAGCACATCTGGTCCCATCCAGGCGCTGAGAACAGGCGCGGCACTTATCAACTTCTCCTGATTACAACACTTGCGTGCAACAAGAAGCTTTGCAACTAGGATGGCAGAGACGTCCTCGTCAATGTTTTGCTTACATACATCTCATCTTCACCCAGAGAGTCTTAGAGCTCAGTTGTCAGACATCTTGAAAGAATCATTGCTAGATTTCAACTCGCCACGCCATTACCCCCTTCATTTTATTCGAGGGCCAGTTGACCTCGTCAATGTAGTGCAGTGGTAGCAAATCTGCTCCTCCGCGGTAACTGGAATCTGTACATCCTTCCTGGCCGTTTTCAAAATCTACATAGTGTCGAATGGCCATGTGCATGGGAATATCTGTGTTGGCATTTCTCCACTTGTCAGGTAACTGGAGTTAACTAAAGAAAATGAGTCAGCAGGCTTCACGAGCATGTACAAGCCTGCAACAGAATTGAACGTTGGGTCAGTATGAATGAAAAATATGTTATTTTACATATTCTAACCATCATGTAGGAATTTGCAATTACTAAAACCAGACCAACAGAAGTTAATAATAATATAGTACTTTTCATATAAATTGGTTGTGTATGTATCCTCTCCATCGTGTACAAAGGACTGTTGCATCCGATGCCATTTAAAGAACATTTTATGCCAGGTTTGTTGGAAAATAAAAGACTATTTATGAAGGTTTTTACTTAATTTACATTTTATCTACATATATATCATTCTTTTCTCAATGCTGTCTGTATGATCATAGAGGAACACGCCCTTTCTGGTTACGAGCTCCATCTCATCAGGTCCGAAAAATTTTCCTCTGTGTGTTTATACAGATTTCCTTGTAGTAATATCCTAGATGCTTGATTATGAAGTTTTTGTTATAGGGTAAATTTTAAAACAATACAGGCAATATTTCTGCATGGCCCTGTGAAGTCACAGTGATCCATTACTCTATGGTTGCCATCTGTGAATGTTGTGGAGCAGTAGCAGAACTCGTCGGCAGTAAACTGATATAGTAATTTTTTGTTCGCTAGGGGTTATATCGGCTCAGTTACTTAGTATATGTCTTTCACCTTATGTCCAATGTCAACTATAATCTCGATAAATACTTTCACTGCATATTCCCCAGTGTATACTACCAGTCGATCAGACAGACTTTATATTTTTGAAACAGGATAATACTATGTTTTCATGTGTAAATAAATGCAAATATCGTGAGCCTTGTGTTTCTGGTGTGCATATATGTTCGAGCGGCTGGGTTCCGGCTGGCATGTGTGTATTCGCTTGAGCATTGCCCTGAAGTCGGCATAGATCACAATGGGCATCTAAACACCATTCTGATAGTTTTTGAACTTGAGGGTTTGAGTTATTCCCATTCTGTAGTGGCTTGGCATCTTCATTCTTGCTGGAGCATGAGGACTCCAATACTTCTTATGTTCTTCAAGGGTTTGAACACTGGCAAGAATATAGTTCTTGGTAGGTCATGGTAAAATGTAAAGCACATTTTGCATATGTGGATTTCACCATGGTGAGCTGTCAATTGCGATCGCACCAGTCTTGAACAATTCTTTATTTAGGTGTAATGCGAATTTCTATCTTCCTTAGACATGATCAGCAATATATGAAAATTATTGTATTTTTCTTCTTTCACCACTCGTACGAGCACAACCTTCTCTGTGTCAGTGAGCGAGTCAACTTTGACTGGTACGATAGGGTTGTTCTTCTCTAAGACTCTAATTTGGCGCAGAGGTGTGGGGAACTCGAGGCCTGTAAAATCGATTTTGGTTTCCATGACTTTGTAGTAGCTGTCGACTCGCTCGGGATGTACAACTTCAACATATCTAGCAAACAGGCTCCACTTGAAACACAAATGGTCCCTGGGGTTGTGTGGGTTGATGATGGCTTTTTCTTCTTGAACGCTGCAGGCAGCTCGATGTATGACGAGGCTTGGAGGGGATCCAGCTTGTTGATTCGGAGTCGCTAGCGTTTCACAGAGGTGAGGGCCCAGCCACTTCCCTTCCCCTGGTACTCATATTCCTCCTGACAAATCTTTCGTATGCTGGAGGTCACTTCATTCTGTATGTCGCAAACACTGTGTACTGGCACATTTTTGGTCTTGAATGACCTGTTGTCTGTCTCGTTCTAATGAGGATCTGTCTGCCCATAGCCGCATTACAAAAATGAATTAAATTTAATGGTGGCTTTGTCTTCGATAATTTGCTTCAGTTGTCCAATGATATTTTCTTTAATTATTCTCCATGTATCTGCAGATGTCCGTAGCCTGGCTGGAGGTATTTTTTGCAATAAGGTTCTTTATTACGCCTCTGAAGACCATTTACACCTCCACAAACACGAAATCATTGGGTTCGCCAGTTCCCACGACGATCCTCGGACGATTTGCTGGTGTTGGTACAGGTGCTGGCTGCCGCTGGGTGGAAACATCAGGTATGGCATTCTTCGCAGGAGGTGGGGGCTGATAAAATCTTTGCTGCAGTCTTTGCATGTGCATGTCGTCATCTCCAGGTTGAATCGACATCTTGCCTCATGCCTGGCGTATGACATTTCTGTATACATGGAGCATTACAAAATTGGCATTTGCCAGCTGCTTTCTGCTGTGCTGTGCCATTGCAGCTTCTCAGGTGATGTTTCATGTTGTTCTCCCGCGCAATCTTCATTCCGCATTTGTCACTTACTTGCTCTTCTCCTCTGTGTGGATTATGGATTTAGGTCCTCTCGTGCTCCAGTCCAGCCAGACTTCCTGATGGCAAACTATTTAGAACAAAAGCCACAAAATAACCCTGGTGGTGGTATTGCACCTACTCTAGAGACAGTAAATGGCAATGGAAGTTTGAAGCCCCCTGAAGTTCCTCCATCAACACGGCCACCCTCCATGCTGAAGACATCAGCAAAAATCCCTGCAAGAAACGTGTACAAATAATATTAATAACGTGGATATAGCATTAATGCAAGCTGAGAGAAGTATAAGTAATGTACAAATCTATACACGGCGTAGCTAAGAATGTGTAACTATTCAAGAAATTTTCCTTTTTCCCCAGAGCAGGCAAGAGGGATCAGTGACTCTGGCGAGGGGAATCAGAGAATCCGAGCCAGACAGCAGACAGGGATCAGTGACCCAGAGGTCAGGAGAACAGGACCTATGACCTTTAGCCTTTGACCCAAAAATCCATAATATAAAAAAAAATTCTGAAAAAAACTCACAAAAATCTCAAAAACTTTATTATTAAAATATTTAAAATTAAAGATTTCCTTATTAAAATTTATTTAAAAATATCCAAAAAAACGTAAATTTATCAGAGGTCACCCCTAGCCAATACTCATCATGCCATCTTGGTAGGCGACCACCATCTTGGTAGGCCGCCACCATCTTGATATACATCACCCATCTGCTATATCGGAAACCAATGACCATGACTTTAACCCATGACCTTGAATGACCTTGAAAACCAAAATTCGAGAAAAATGCATAAAAGTCAGCAAGCATAATGCATTACAGATAACTGTCGCCATGTAAGATGCAGACCATCTCATTCTTGACCCCGTGACCTTCAATGACCCTGAAAATGCACAAAAAAATTGCAAAAAAATTTAAAAAATCTTAATATATGGGAAAACACCAAAAAAAAGTATTATTAAAATTTAATTATTAAAAATTCTTTCAAAAATTATTAACAAATTATTTTAAAACATATCTTTTTTAAACTTACAATTCCCAACACGACCATTAGTCACATTCGGTCCATACCAAGTAGACAACTGACTCTCTTGCCTCCACTCGTCTCACATATACTCATTCCACAATCTTGATTTTTTCATTCGTCATTTGTTTACATGGTATTGGGGGCAGCCATATTTGTTTATATGTCACTGGAGACAGCCAGTTATGTTTATATATTACTGGAAGTCGCCATATTTGTGTATATGCTACTGGAGGTAGCCATATTTGTTTTTCTTTCGTCATTTGTTCATATATTACCGGAGGCAACCATTTTTGTTTTTATGTTACTAGAGGACGCCGTGTTTGTTTTTTCGTTTGTAATTTTACTATACATTACTGGAGGCTGCCATCTTGGTAGAGGACCAACTTCTTAGTAGGTGACAACTATTGCAATTTTCCATCCTATGTTTTTTTTTTCCAATCAATAGTATAGCTGCATGCATTATGCATGAATTTCGCATACATGCTTAATTGATAAATATTTTAAATACATATTGCTGTTATAAAAAACATTAAAGCCAACAGGAGGATACGGCACAAATAAATAAACAGCAAATAAAATAATAATAATTTATTATTATTTTGTAAATATATATTTTCAGAAGAAAGCATTTCATTACATCATCTGATATATCCCCGATCCTTAAGGCCATTGGTGCATGAAAATAGTATATTTACATCATTTTTGTAATAACTTGTTTCACAGCAGATTTTTCAAACTTTTTGGCTCGTCAAGACATAAATAACAACATTTAGCTCCTTCTTACGTTTGTTAGATATTCACTGTCGTTATTTCTCGGAGCACTGATGAAAGAAAATAAAGAATTTTTGTTTTCTTATCTGCAATTAGTGCTCCGGGAATATTGACGGCAGTTAATATCTACCAACGTAAGAAGGTGCTGAAAGTTGATATTTATGTCGTGAAGAAGCAAACAATTTGAAAAATTTGCTGTGAAACAAGTTATGACCAAAATTATGTAAATATACTGCTTACATGTAGCAATAGACTTAATTGCTCTTATGATCGAAACCACCTCTTTCATGGTCGAGTAATCCCCATGTTGTTGCCTATCAAGCAAATATTTAAGTATGTCTAGAGGTGTGTTGGGATTTTTAGTAAACAAATCGTCAGTATACTCGATGTCTTCCGACATAATCAAATCACTTGTCGAAGGAAACTCATTGGGGAAATGTGTGGGACCGTCGAAGAAATAATCACCATCTTCAACACTATTACTCTCGTCATATTCTTCATCAATTCTGTCTTTATGATCGACATCACTACCTGTTGCATCCTCAATTCCAAGTTTACTTTTCTGTGTAGCAGAAGTTGTATTTTCATCAGTATTTAGATCTGATGACTGTATATTTTTAAGTTTTTCCACTCCAAACGAATATCTTGCAAGTATACCTTCCGCACAAACCGACTGTACTGCACTCAATCCGACTTTAGCATAAACTGTGGCGTCATTATTGTCTGCGGAAACGGTACCCATAGATGTAGCAGGACGTATTCATGACATTACTTGCTGGTTCCCAGTAGACGAACCCTCTCGACAGACAGCGATGAACTGATCGAATCCACGCCTCTACCTTCCCCTAAGTAGCAGACAGTCCTTAGTGATCGTCAAAAATCCATATTTCTCTTTCCAGCACAAGGCACACATATCTTTAAAATCTGATAGAGGCATGTCTGTATTAACATAATCATCGTAAACGTGACGTAAATTCGTACCATTCATGCGATCAGTACCAACATGTATGCATTGTCGCGAAGCATCTGTTTGGGTATACGCGAATAAGTTTGGTCGAGGTACACACAGTCCACGCTCGCATGCCGACCCATGTTAAAGTATTCTTGAATGCAAGTTTGTTTCTCACAGGCAATGTTATGGAAGACAATTATTCGTAGTGCTTCGCTAGGTGGTACGACGGTTTCATTATCAAGGCATGGTAATTATTTCATACCTTCCACGACCTGCAACACACGTGCCAATTTCTGGTATTTCGGTTGCTGGAGCGATTTTAATAAACGTACACATTCTCGTAGCGAAGGCCATTCTTTTCTTCCAGCAGGCTCAGTAGGACGCACATCTTTCGGCAACCCGATGGTCCTGCGATGATGCATCTTACTGTATTCAGAAATATGTCGCGATTGGTGGAAGATAGCTTCATCCTCATCATGAATGCGTATGAGTAAAGTAACATCTTACATGATAATACGTATGTAACCTTACGGTGAGCGCGGTGCTGATGGCGGTGATTGCGGTGCTGATGGCGGTGATTGCTGTGCTGATGGCGGTGATTGTGGTGCTGATTGCGGTGATTGTGGTGCTGATTGCCATGCTGGTTGCGGTGATGTTTGTGGTGCTGATGGCGGTGATTGCGGTCCTGGTTACGGTGCTGATTGTAGTTGCAGAGAACCAACATAGGGTACAATGTCCCTACATATAAAAACTTAAGTCTTTTAAAATTCAAAATAATTATTGTATGTAAATAAAAAAAAAAACAAAAAGTGCGAATAATCAATGTTCATAATATTGCTTTAACATTCGATTTGAAAACACACAAGTCCGAAAATATATATACAACACTTGGCATATATTTACTACTACATTTCTATATATACTTCCAAATAATCCAATATGGCAATGGTGATATTCACGTATTCATATTTAAACTGACAACATTTCCTTATCTGCTTAAAAAATACGATCTGTAGACTCATCACTCGATGCACTTCTTTGTAAAATTTAAATAATAATATATAAAATAAAATGTATTTCTGTTAATTTATGCTTCGAATATATAACTGTTGTTGTCCCATAATAAAATTCTTCTTGAAAATATGAGTTCGTAGACACATAGCTCGACACACTTGTTTGTAAAAGTTAAATAAAATGTAATTTTAAAAATACATAAAAAATAACTATATTTAAAATAAAAACTTTATATTTAAATAGCAAAATATTTAAAAATTATATAAGTTAAATCTAAATAATATGCGCATATGTTAAACATAAATAATAAGTATTAAAATACTTATAAAACATTTTTAATAATTATTATATGTAAATTTTAAAACCTTAAAAATTATGTAAATAAAATCTAAATAATTAATATATACTCAAAAAAATGTAATGGAAAATACCACGACAAGATTTTTATCCATCCACAATCTATATACATCTTATAAACTCTTGTCCTAGCGCATGTCTCGATAGGTGACTGGTGAGCCACGGTCCAGTAGTTATCACATCTAGACTATCTGTTTAATATGCCGAATGGTGAGAATTGGGAAGGGGGGGGGGATAGCTTCACATTACGCGGGTGCAGCGATTTGTGGCTCGGGAGGGGAAATGGTCTCATTGGCATTTGAGAAAATAATACGAAATTAATTAAATAAAATCGGCATTTTAAACAAATTGTGATATTATTTAACTTACAGTTAGACTTTGGAATTTATCGGAAATCAAGACAAGCTAGAAATGAATCTCCTATATTCAAGAATGCATCACCATCAGTTCTGTTGTTCTCTATATTGCTACCTACAAAAGTCCTATTGGTCCATACACTTAACAACTTTCATTACTGGCTGTAATTAGTAGGGGCGGGGACGTTCTAAATACAGCGTAGTCCCATAAGATTAACCTAGCACCACAATCTGCTCAACAAATCGCACCACATGCTCCACAATCTGCTCCAGAATTGTGGAGCTAATCGTGTGCTGTGATTGGACCACACTTATCACCTCACTTAGCACCTCCCTTAATATTCCATCTGCTACACATACCTACACCCCCACTCCATCCCCGTCCTTCCTTCTTCACAACAAGCTATACAACTGAGCTCTGATATGCTATCACCACTATCACTTACATATACCCCTTCTACTCTTCACCCTCCTCTCCTCAGATATGGTTAACAACCTCCCCACACTTATCCATTACACTCCTTCTCAGCCAGATAAGCTGTATTCTGTTCCAAATGTGACAGATAGGTAGCACTGCTACAGCCATCAGCCACCATATTAGCTGTAGAGTTCACCACCAGGAGCACTGATGTCATTTGTTGACATCATAGTCTGATAGGTGATAGGTGGCATACAAGTTCTCGCAATGCCTGCCAGAGAGCAGGTGTGTTGTTCACGCTCCAAGAGCCAATCTTGGTAATGCTATTGAATGTTATCATGAACTCTGAGATCACCTGGAAGCTTAAGATAAACCTTGCCATCATATATGTAATGCACTATACAAAACTTTGCTTTTTGATGGTTTCGAACCGAGGAACCCTGCCTTCATAGCATACAACTAGTAACTACTTGGCTATTGTGACAGTTGTAGAACTAGTATTTTAAATGTTGTTTTTATGAAATTAAACACACAGACTAACTCGCGCATTCAAAACAATTATGTCGTATATATCGTGATTGAACAATCGATAAGTTAAAGCATAATTATATTAAAAAGTAAGTTATTTGTATAGAAAACTTTTAAAAAATTGTCACAAATACACCTATGAAGCAAAACGTTTATAAACTCGTATTTTCAAGGAGAACAGCCACAACAGCCATAAATTCAAAATGTTTTTTATAAAAAAATTGTCTATTAAAATTTATTTATTTCTTTTACAAAACAAACATAACCGAATGATGTGTCTAAAGATTTGTATTTGCAAGACAGTTAGGAATATATCGTCAGAAAAAAATGATTTTGTAACTATACTGTCGCCATCTTGAATTTTAGTAAACTTGGAAGCAATCTCTATTTTTATTTTTAAATTAATTATGTAGCCACTCCGAACATCAAATACAACATATCGTTTACCTTTCAACAGGTCATTTAAGTCCTAAACCCTTTCTGACAAGGATAACTTTGATTGAAGCCCTTTTATAAACATAGACATAATTTCCGATTCTTTGATGCTATGGTCATCAAATTCATAACATAGAGACAATACTCTATATCCATAACATTTATTAAGGTCATTTAAGCCCTAAGGCCTTTCTGACAAGGTCAATTTTGTGTTAAGCCCTTTTATAAGCATACTTATAATTTCCGAACCATTGAAGATGTACTGATAAAATTCATAACATAGACACCATACCCAATATCCATATCGATGGTAAGGTAATTTAAGCCCTAAACCCATTGTGACAAGCTCAAACACACCATAAAACATTTATAAGCATAGTTATGCATAATTTCCTAACCATTAATGCTATAGTGATTAAATTCATAACATAGACACCATAACCGACATCCATTATGGTGGTAAGGTCATTTAATTGCTAAGCCCTTCCGACAAGGTCAATTTTGAATTGACCTCTTTTATTATCAAAGTTACTCATAATTTCCGAAGCATTAATGTTTATGTCATTAAATTTATAACATGGACAGCATACCCGACATACATCACAATGCAAAGATCATTTAAGCCCTAAAGCCTCTCTAAAAAGGTCAAACACACCTAAACCCTTTTGTAAGCATACTAACTCCTAATTTACAATCTACCAAGCCTACAAAAACCAAATTCATAACATACACATCAACCCCATCAACAAACAAGACTACAAGGCCAACCACCCCCTTCCCTTACACCAAACAAGAATGCGTTTATCGGATATCTTGAGAATGTTGCTCCCCCACCCCAACTAATCCCTCCTGCCCAGACGTAGATTTCTGCTGGTTGGAGAAATCTTCTTTCCAAGGATCCCGTCTTAACCTCCAGCCCAGAGCATGTCTTTCCTAAGAAGAAGATTGTCTGGCTGCCTAATTGACTCCCTCAATAAAATAAATTTATTTTTACTAACCCGCATAAAATAATATAATTCCTATCGTATTTGATGTTACAAAGGTCAAATACGCAAAAAACTGATAAAATTATTTCACGCTGTACTTTACGAAGATTGTGTATAAGTGTACATGTGCACATAGGATTGTTTGACGAGAAACTGAGATGAGGGCACTCGATCCTACCCACTCTCCCTCCAACACCAAGTTTGAACGTAGCCACTGCAGTTAAGAAATTCCAAGCCTTTGTGTCTGTTTGAAAGAACTTCACAAGCGAGAGTTTCAACCATTTTGAATGTATCTGCAAACGAATATATTTTAACATTATCCACTCTATTTAATCATTGCACGTAAATTGTGAGAAAACGTACAAATACTACCTAATCAGGATTTAGGCGAACGACTCGAATGAAAAATCGCATATAAATTAGTCAAAAAACTAATAAAATTACGAACGATTTCATCCGGACACTTCCTCGTAGAAAGAACAATTAAATCACTATTAAGTTACGTAAATGTCATCACAAACACAGTTTATCGATCCGAAATAATTTCACCACAAGCTCCATCGAAAACATATCACAGTGAAAGTTGAAAATTCTCATTGCAAACACATGTAGAATATCTTCGGAAAACCTAGCCACATGACGTACAGATTATTTAAAAATTAATAGACCTACGCTAACTTCCAAATGAAGTAAACGATTTTACACGCTAAAACCTATGATTCTTCGGAGGTTGTTCCAGCTGCCATATTGAATTTTACGAAAACTTTTGACGACGGTGAAGGTGAGAGCTCTAGAGATGGCACGTATTTACACTTTCATATACTATACTTCGTATTATTAAATGCGATAGGTGTTGCAATATTATTTATGTGTGTTAGTAAAATAAAAACAAAAATGTCTTTTTTTTTTATAAGCGTTGATTATCGGGAAACTTTTCGTGTGAAATACGTTTCCGACGTCGATTTATGTGTGGCTAGCGAATTGCCGTTGTGAGAGTTTGCGTTAAAAGCGATTACGTAAAGACATTTACGTGCGTATACAGTTTTAACGTACCTTACTATTGATTTAAAATAATTTTACAGTTTTTTTACTTCGAGCATGTATATGGAGGTTTTTTATTCAAATTGTTTGGATACATTGTGACTATATTTTCTCACTAAGTATGTGTGATTTCCGTTTTTATTTAGTCTTCGTCATAATTATATCGAAATATGGTCGGCTTCGACCATACCGCTACTCGTCAATAGAAGTTTTATTGTATGTTAAAAGTGTATTATTTTAAAATACGACTTCTTGCGATAGGAACATTTATTCGCAACGTTAAACCAGTTCTCGGTATATGTCGTTAAATAATGCGAATGATTATTTTATTTATTTTTCCAGGGAAGTAAGCTTATGAATTTCAAACTTGGCAATGGGGTAAGTTTCTTAAATATGTCATGTGAAACGTTACGTTGTAGATCTTATTCTTTTATTGCGATGTGATATAGTGTGTAAAATCGTTTCCTTTATTTGGAAGTTTGCGTAGGTCTAATATTATTTTTTTTAATAATCCTTGCATCATTTGGCTAATATTTACGAAGATATTCTACGTGTGTTCGCTATGAGAATTTTACTAACACTGCGATACGTCTTCGATGGAACTTGTGTTAAAATTGTTTCGGATCAATAAACTGTGTGTGTGATAAGAAATTTACGCAACTTAGTATGGAGTTCATTGCTTTTTCTTCGACGGAACTTGTGTTAAAATTGTTTCGGATCAATAAACTGTGTGTGTGATAAGAAATTTACGCAACTTAGTATGGAGTTCATTGCTTTTTCTTCGACGGAACTTGTGTTAAAATTGTTTCGGATCAATAAACTGTGTGTGTGATAAGAAATTTACGCAACTTAGTATGGAGTTCATTGCTTTTTCTTCGACGGAACTTGTGTTAAAATTGTTTCGGATCAATAAACTGTGTGTGTGATAAGAAATTTACGCAACTTAGTATGGAGTTCATTGCTTTTTCTTCGACGGAACTTGTGTTAAAATTGTTTCGGATCAATAAACTGTGTGTGTGATAAGAAATTTACGCAACTTAGTATGGAGTTCATTGCTTTTTCTTCGACGGAACTTGTGTTAAAATTGTTTCGGATCAATAAACTGTGTGTGTGATAAGAAATTTACGCAACTTAGTATGGAGTTCATTGCTTTTTCTTCGACGATGTGTCTGCACTGAAATTGTTTGTACATTTACTCATTTTGTGACAAATTTAAATGCGATATTTTATTCGAGTTGATCGCCTAGAACGTGATTAAGTAGTATTTATATATTTCCTCACAATTTATGTGCAATGGTTAAATAGTTGGAAAATGTGAAAATGTATTCGTTTTCAGAGACGTTCATAAAGGTTGAAACTCTCGCTTGTGAAGTTCTTTCAAACAGACACAAAGGCTTGGAATTTCTTAACTGTGGTGGCTACGTTCAAACTTGGTGTTGGAGGGAGAGTGGGTATGATCGAGAACTCTCATCTCAGTTGCTCGTCAGACCCAGCTCTTTGCACATGTATACCTATCCACAGTCTATATTTAAGCTTCGTCACGTCAAATACGATTGGAATTATAATATTTTTACATGGGTTAATAAAAATAATTTTCTTTTATTCAGGGAGTCAGTTAGGCAGGCAGAGAGTCTTCGTCTCGGGAAAAGACATGCTCGGGGTTGGTGGTGAAGGGATGAGGGTGGGGGTGCATGTCCTTGGAAAGAACAGTTCTCCAACCAGCAGAAAACGAAGTCTGGACTGGAGGGAAGAGTTGGGATATGAGGAGTGACGTTCTCGATATATCCAAAATACGCATTCTTGGCTGGTTTAAGGGGAGGGGGTGGTCAGACTTGTAGTCTTGTTTGTCAAAGAGGTGTTGATGTGTATGTTATGAATTTGATTTTTGTAAGTTTGGTAAATGGGAAATTATGAGTTAGTATGATTACATAAGAGTTTTAGGTTTGTTTGACCTTGTCAGAAAGGCTTTGGGGCTTAAATGATCTTATAATTATGCTGTATGATGGGCATGGTGTCTATGTTATGAATTTAATGACCAAAATAATAATAGTTTGAAAATTATGAGTAACTTTGATAATAAAAGAGCTTAACACAAAATTGACCTTGTGAGAAAGGCCTAAGAGATTAAGTGAATTTACCACCATAATGGATGTCGGATATGGTGTCTATGTTACGAATTTCATCACTAAAGCATTATTAATTGTTAGTAAATTATGAGTAACTGTGCTTATAAATTTTGTAGGTGCGTTTGAGCTTGTCAGAAAGGGTTTAGGGCTTAAATGAACTTATCACCATAATGGATGATGTGTATGGTGGCTGTGTTATGAATTTGAACACTATATCCTTATTGGTACGGAAATTATGACTACATTTACAAAAGGACTTAAAATACTACTTCCACAGCTTTCACAATAGCCAAGTGGTTAAAAGTGCTTAGCTATGGAGCCGGGCTTCCCCGGTCAAAACCTTCCAAAAGTAAACTTTTTTTAATAGTGTATTAATGTATTACATATATGATGGAGAGAATTGTCTTAAGCTTCCAGGTGATCTCAGAGTTCATTATAACCTTTAATAGCATTACCAAGATTGGCTCTTGAAGCACGAGTGACTCGTCTGCTCTCTGGCAGATATTGCGAGAACTTGTGTGCTACTTACCAACAAATGACATCAGTGCTCCTGGTGATCAACTCTACAACTAATATGGCGACCGATGGCCGTAGTTGTGCTGCCTATCTGTCATGTTTGGAACTGAGGACAACCTATTTCGCTGGGAAGGAGTGTTTGTGGGAGGTGTGGGGATGGTGCTAACCATGCCTGAGGAGAGGAGGATAATGAGTGTAGGGGGTGTAGGTAGGTGATAGGAGTGATAGTGTATCAGAGCTCAGGTTGTAAATAACTCCAGTATAGCTTGTTGTGAAGAAGGTAGGATGGGGAGGGGTGGGGGTTTAGGTATGTGTAGGAGTTGGAGCATGAAGGGAGGTGCTAAGTGTGGACCAATCACAGCACAGGATTAGCTTCACAATTGTGGAGCAGATTATGAAGCGTGTGGTGCTAATTGTGAAGCAGATTGTGGTGCCAGGTTAGTCTTATGGGACAATATTGTATCTAATACTGCTGTATCTTTGTAGCCGATTTGAAAGTGTCCCAATCAATTTATATTTCATACGTAAATAATGTACAATACAACTTGTTAATTCCAGTAATTGACAATTTAAGTGTTGCTGACTTAATATTACATCGCATACAATCTTATGTAAAGTGCACGCAAAATAATATATCCTCGCCTGTGCATGTAAAGAATACAGATATCCAAATATCTCTGCAAAAATTATACAACAATTCAGACGACGAAATATTACGTCGGCGGCAGCACTCAGAGATAACTTTCATTTCAATGTGTGGAGGGATTTTGCGGGAAGAGAGCTCTCGATATCACGTCCATTACACATTAATTTCCCCCCATCAACTCATGATGTAGTCAGTTGACTGTTACTTCCACCTCCTGATCTATTCAGTTCATAGTTACTTCCACCTACTGATCTAGTCAGTTCATGGTTACTTCCATCTACTCATCTAGTCAGTTCATGGTTACTTCCATCTACTCATCTAGTCAGTTCACTGTTACTTCCACCTCGTGATCCATTCAGTTTCACAGTTACTTCCACCTCCTGATCTATTCAGTTCGCAGATACTTCCATGTCCTGAAGCTCAACTTCTACCTACAATCGTGCTATTACTCTGCCCCATGCAAACAAAGTCTAGATAATGACACTGAAGTGACAATGCACCACACTTGAGCGCACTCAATATAATAATATTTTTCATGAGAAATATTTTTCAATACGCACCACCAGCACGCCGAGTTTCTGTCCGATTTATTCATACTTATTATAAACGAAACATTTTAATTTACAGATAAAATATAAGACAAAGTGCAATTTAATCGGAAGTGAGATTATTTATGTTAACAGAAATATGGAAAACTTTTGATAAATGACGTAAAGAGGAAACATACATGTTAAGCACCTGGTGATTTTTCAAAGGTTTGATTCAGATAGTTTGAAAATAGAGCGCAGTGATGGCAACTGTGTAGGCTTGGACCCGGCACTGCCCTTCTTTGCGACGTTGAAGAATACGTGGAAACTGGACCGGTCTGATGCAGAATTTGTTGACGTGATCCACACGAACGTGGGAGTGTTCGGCAAGATCGAGCCTACAGGCCACGCTGACTTCTACGTGAACGGCGGTAGTGTACAGCCCGCCTGCGCCAACGAGTCCAGTGAGTACACACTCCTCTGCTGTCTGTGTCCTAGAGTAAAATAGTGTAGTTTACAAAAGTCATGTGTGTAGTCTGTTCTGGAGTTTCCTGGTCCACTTATAAGCACACACGAGACCACGTCTTAACTTAAGATGAGGTGTGGCTAAGGGTACCGTAGATATATCTGCAGTCCAATAAAAACACAATTAAAACGAAAATGATCGTATTTCAAGTTTTGAGAACGTAAGCCAGAGGGTAGAGCATTGCTATGTTTTATCACTTTTCTAATATTGTGGTCGTGTTCATTTTCGTACCACCACTAGTCCGCGCCTTCGCACACACAGATGAATTGGCGTGGTGTTTTATTAGGTGTGTGTTTACCCATTCTTTGATTGGCTACTCCAGGCTCTGGGAATGATGTCTTGGTGGGCCCCGGAAGTACATCAGATAATAAGGTCTCAGCATGTAGCAGCAACGAATAGTGATACGGTTCGTTACTGCGGAGTTTCCCATTCGCACCTTAAATTCCTAGTGAGTAGGGTAAAGTAGTAGGAGCAAGCTTATCACATACTTTTCTGTTTTTGGTTTTCTGTGTTCTTATCTTGTTTTGAGGCATTTATCTGTGTTGTATTAACAGCTTAATTCCTTTGTTTTTATCATATTAATTTTTACTATTATTAACAGCATTGATTACGTGTTTTTGTAGTTTTCATCCTGACATGAATCGGAGGCGAATTCGTTCTTCTTGTTATTATCCCAGGAAGGTTTATCGTAACATTGTGTCTTTTACTAAGGATGTCAATAAATATGATAGGCCTTGAACAGATAAAATCCTTGATATAGAAGAGAGTTATATTTTGTTGTCTAGTTTGTGCTGTTTTGGTCTTCAAGGAATAACTGCTAAAGTTGGTAGTGGTTTGTTGGAAACGTGTTTCTTCAGAAGGTCTCGTGTCTGGAAGGAGCCTGCAACAAAGGATATTAGTAATATTAATCCAAACACATAATCACAGATTGAAAAACAATTCCAGATTACCAAGAATATGCATGTCACTGGGACCAACTAATGTCCGATGCAACCAAATCTGATCACCAAGTTCCATTTTCGTCTTCTTGCGTGAATACATAGATGCATTACCAAAAACACTAATTACAGCATTATTGTCTGCCTTGCCCTCATGAACTGGAAACGTTTTCCAACAGACAATAATGATGTAATAAGTGTTTATGGTAATACATCTTTGTATTCACGTAAGAAGATGAAGATGGAACTTGGTGATCAGATTTAGTTGTATCGGAAAATAGTTGGTACTACTGGCGATATCGATATTCTTGAGCATGTGGAATTGTTTTTCAATGTGTGATAATGTGTTATGTTATTTTACAGATTTTTCCGTGATTATGTGCAATTTCTTTTTTATCAATAAATGTTTTGTAGGTACGAAATGTACTACAGCGTTTTTTATTTATTTATTATATAAATTCCAATTCTTTATATTAGAAAGGGTGGTGTATTTAGGGGGGAATATTTGAAAATTTATTTTATGCTATTAAATATACGGAGTGATATAAATACACATCAAGGACATCATACTAGATACTCAGAAAGTGCACCCTTCAAAAATCCGATTATAAAAATGAATAGCGAAATTGACGGAGTTTCTTAGGGAAACGTCCAACATGGCATAAAGATATATATATATATTATATATATATATATATATATATATATATATATATATATATCCGTAGATCGACAAAAGACATGCAAGAAGGGTTAAACTAATTCCCCCCTCTTTCCCACACGATGTGGTCCCTTTAAGATGCCCAAAAGGAGTAATTATGTTTGTTAAGCTGGTGGGTCAAATGTTTATTTTGACCAACATGTTTGCACTTGTGTGTGTTGCATGCAACAGGATGTTGTTATCAGTTGCGATAGTGCATTGCGCTTGGTTGTAACCGGGAGTTGTTTTATCGCCCTCTGTGTACATAACTACTCTGTTCCCACGTGCACAATGTCCCGAGCTTGGGAGTTACTTCGCTTTGATGTTCCTGTATTGGACCACAGTCGGAATGAGTTTGGTGATAGTAAGTTTAGCGAACAACAGAAGCGATTGCACACAGTTACCACCACCATTGTTTATTCGTCAGGGTCTGATACAGAAACGTACAAGATAAAAATTTCCCATGCGTTTTGAGGGTAGTGACTGGTGGCCATCGGGACACGGCAAGCTGACCGGACTTTGTATCAGCACACGAAAGGATTTCATTTCAAGTTATAATTCCAAAAATTACGCTGAGTTAAACTTTTGCAGTTGGATAGTTTATACAGGGGTCATGGCAGCAGCGTCAACTGCAAACACATGTGTGTTTGGCTCCAAAAGCAACAAGTGTCCCCAATGTTTTCAAAGCATTGCATTGTTGTGAGTTTTGCTTAAAGGCGGGTTACCTTCGTCGTACTGGATAACACGCACCATGGCACAAGGCGTCTGGCCTGCTGATGCTTTTCTATTTTACGATGAAAAGGTCTGACTGTAGTGTATTGCGTGTTTTACTAAGGCAATGATGCGTAGAAAATGGGAACAGATCTACCTCATTTTAGTAAATGCTTGAGGCGCTTGTTGAACATGGCGGACGTTGTTAAGGCCAGTGGTTTTTCTCGTGGTATTCGCACTTCATCGACAGTTGCATTTCCTTATGACTAAGCAGTTTCAGACATCAAAGTATTCACAACAATTGTATACCACAATATTCTTGACTTTTGAGTTGGACTGTGTTTTGTGTAACAATGAAGTTACCTACTGTATGTGTGTCGACTTGGCCCATTCAAGGGGAAATATGGCAAAAACTAACAAAAACCACGGAACCAAAATAAAACTTAGAAATTCCCAAAAAAAACTTTAAAAAATCCCAAAATATTACCAAAAAGTTCCCAAAAATATTCCGGAAAAGGTTATTATTAAAAATTATTAATAATTAATAAAAATTATTAAAAGTATCTTCAAAAATGACCCATTTTTCCAGATCAAGCAAGAGGGTTCAGTGACCCAGGGTCAGACACAGGTGACTGGGGTCGGTGAACCAAGAGTCAGGAGAGCAGCACCTATGACATTAGACTTTGACCTTTCAACTTGAAAAAATTCGAAAAAGTTCAGAACTAATTTTAAAATATCCCAAAAATAAATGATAAAAAAATAATTACAAAATTACAAAATTGTATTAATAACTATGACTAAATAGTCATTTCAACTAAATTTACCAGAGGTAATCCCTAATCCATACAAATTACACCATTTTGGTAGTCATCGCCCATCCACGATATTAGATACATATTACCCTGATCTTGACCCCATAACCTTGAATGATCTGGAAAAACTCGAGAAAAGATACAAAAATCAGCAAGCATATGATAGTACATAGTACCACTGCCATTTAAAAAGCATAAGGTCCTAACCTTCATCCCATGACTTTGAATGACCTTGAAAACTAAAACTCGAGAAAAATGCATAGAAATCAGCAAGCATAATACATTACCGACTACTACCATATTAGATGCATATGACTCTGACCTTGACCCGATGAACTTAAATGACCTTGGAAACAAAAATATGAGAAAAAATACATAAAAGAGTTCAAGCATATGACAGTAAAGACTACAACCACAAAATTAGATGTAGACTACCTCAACCATGACTCCGTGATGTTGAATAACCTTGAAAACAAAAAAAACTTGAGAAACCTGAAATAAAATTAATCATGCATATGCCATTACTGACAACCTCCATATAAGATGCAGACTACCTCAACCTTGACCCCATCACCTTGAATGACCTGGAAAACCAAAACTCGAGAAAAAGTGCATAAAAGTTTACAAGTATATTATATTACTGACTACTACATTAACACCTCGATGTCATTGCCAAGTGAACTATCAGCAATTATAGTTACAGACATTACAATATTTACAATTTTTCATCCTATTAAAAAAAATCCCAATCAATGGTATAGCTATATGCATGATACATGACTTTACTACATGCCTAGTTTATTAAATAATATAAAAACACACTGTTGTTATTAAAATCTCAAAGGCCAACAGGAGAATGTGACGCACAAAAATAACGAAAAAAAAATAATTATTTTATAATAATAATTTTATTTATGCAAATAAATTATCAGAAGAAACCACTTGATCACATTGTCTGATATAACCCCGATCATTAAGTTCATATATGATCGAAACTACCTCTCTCATGTTAGAGTAATCCCCATGTTGTTGCTTATCGAACAAATATCTAAGTCTGTCTGCAAGTTTTTTGGGATCTTCTGTAAATATATAGTATGTATAACCGACGTTTTATGCCTTCGTCGCATCAGTTTTCGTAGGAAACTCGTTGGGGAAGTGTGTGGAAACGTCGAGCGAATCGTCATCTTCTTCAACACTATCACTGCCAATATTGTCATCATCAATTCTGTCTTTATGACTCTCTTCACTTCCTACTTCATCCTCAATATCAATTTTACTTTTCATTGTAGCAGGAGTTGTATGTTAATCAGTATATAGAGCCGATTACCGTTTATTTCGAAGTTTTTCGACTTCACACGAACATCTTGTAAGTGTACGTTCCGAAAAAACCTACTGAACAACACTCATTCCGTCTTTTACATTAACTGTGGTGTCATAATTGTCTGCAGAAACAAAACTCAACGATGAAGCAGGAGGTATTAATGGCATCATTTGCTGGTTCCTAGTAGATAAAACCTATCGACAGACAGAAATGAACTGATCGCTCCCACGCCTGTACATTCCCCTATGTAGCAGGCAGTCCTCAAAGATAGTTAAAAATCCATATTTCTCTTTCTAGCACAAGGCACGCATATCTTTGAAGTCTGATAGAGTCGTGTCCATATTAACATGGTCATCGTAAACGTTATGTAAATTCGTATCGTCCATGAGAAACAGCACCAACCCGTTAGCGATGTCACGAAGCATTTGTTTGGGTATGCGCGAATAAATCTGGCCGAGGTACACGCAGTCCACGTACGTATGTCATCCAATGCTAAAGTATTCTTGAATGCAAGTTTCGCAGGAAATGTCATCGAAGACAAATAACAAATTTAACAGTGCTTCGCTCGGAGGTACGACAGCTTCGTTATCACTGCATGGGAAATAACCCATACTTTCCACAGTCTATGGCACTCGTGCCAATCGCTGGTATTTTGGTTGCTGGAGTGATTTTGAATATAGGTACACGTCTTCGAACCGAAGTCCGTTCTGTTCTTCCAGCAGGCTCTGTTAGACGCATGTCTCACCACAACCCAATGGTTCTATGATTATGCACCTCACTGTATTCAGAAATAGACTTCCATGTCGCGATTCGTTGGAGACAACTTCATCCTCAGCATGAATGTGTATGGGTAAAGTAACATATTGCTTGATAATATGTTTGTTACCACTATTATCTGGCGGTAAGTGCGGTGCTGATTGCATAGTGTGGTTCTGGTTGTGATTGCGGTGCTAATTATGGTGAGTGCAGTGTTGATTGCAGTGAGTGCATTGCTGATTGTGGTTCTGATTGTGGTGAGTGTGGTGCTAATTGCACTGAGTGCAGTGCTGGTTTTTATTGTGGTGCTGATTGTGATGCTGATTGCGGTGCTGATTGTAGTTGCAGATAACCAGTACTACAAATTTTAGATAGTATGTACAAAATATAATTCCGTTTAAACTGCCTCTCGCAAAAAATCTCACTGAAATGACACCCATGATGTTTTCGCCCTGCATGCTGTTATTTCATGTCAATGCACGCTGCTCAGAACTGTAAATGCTTTACTGTAAATCGAAAAAACAGGTGCGTAATTGAAATTTTACTTCCATACTGTTCCAAGTCTAGAGTGGTACTGAAACGAAACAGTATAAAAGGAGCGTACTTATACTTAGGTGAAAATGCGATCGCATAATTGGTACTGGCGACAACCAGTAAGCGATGACGTATATCGTGGCTCCATGATCATTGAAATCAAATGCAGGCCTTTTTATTTGCAATTCATCTTCGTGGCATGGAAACACTCTGAGAAAACCCAAATACTCATTATCTCTAGAAGATACACCTCCTGATACATATATGGGTACTGTTTCCGCAGACGATTATGATGCCACAGTTAATGTTAAAGATGGTATGTGTGCATTACAGTCAGTTTGTGTGGAAGGTAAACCTGCAAGATGTTCGTGTGAAGTCGAAAAACATTCGCAATAAACTGCCATCACTTCTAAATACTGATGAACATACAACTCCTGCTGAAAATAAAAGTAAACTTGATATTGAGAATGAAACAGGAGGTGAATACGATCATAAAGGCAGTTGATGATGACTAGATGGCAGTTATAGTGTTGAAGATGATGACTTCCTCGACTTTTCCACACATTTCCCCGACGAGTTTCCTTCGACAAATGATGCAAAGAAGGCGAAAGATGTCGGTCACACTGGCTATCAGTTTACTGAAGTTCCCAAATGAAGATCCCAAAAAACTTGTAGACAGACTTAGATATTTGATCGATAAGCAACAACGTGTGTATTACTCGAACATGAAAGAGGTGGTTTCGATTATAAGAGAACTTAAGGACAGGGGTTATCTCAGACAACGTGATTAATTGATTTCTTCTGAAAATGTATTTACTAAATAATAATAAAAAATTTTTATAATATAATTTTTTTTCGTTAATTTTGTATGTCGTATCCTTCTGTTGACCTTTATGTTTTTAGTAACAACAAAATGTATTTAAAATATTCATTAAATTAAGTATGTAGTCAAAGTCATGCATTATGCTTTAGGTGTACCATTGATTGGAAAAATTATTTTTAAAAAAATGGATGGAAAATTGTAGTTTTTTAAGTCTATAACAATGAGTGCCAATAGTTCACTTGACACTAATATCGAGACGTTAATGTAGTAGTCAGTAACATAATATACTTGTGGACTTTTATGTATTTGTTCTCGAGTTGATGTTTTTCAGGTCATTCAAAGCCAAAGGTCAAGGGTGAGGTAGTCTGCATCTTACATGGTGCTAGCTGTCAGTTATGTCATATATATGAAGACTTTTATGATTTGTTTGTCAAGTTTTTGTTTTCAATAACGTTCAAGTACATGCAGTCAGGTTTGAGGTAGTTTTCATATAATATGGTGGTAGTAGTCAGTAATGTCATATGTTTGATTATTTTATGTAGTTTTTTCTCGAGTTTTTGTTTTTAAAGGTTATTCAAGGTCATGGGGTCAAAGTCAGTTTCGTATGCAGCTAATATGGTGGTGGTTGTCTGTAATGTCACATGCTTTCTGAGTTTTATGTAATTTTTTTCGAGTTTATTTTGCAAGGTCATTCATGGCCATGGAGTCTAGGTCATAGTTATATGCATAGAATATATAGTATGGGTGATGTCTACCAAGCCGGTGGTCACATATCAAGATTGCGTAATTGGTGTGGGCTAGGGATGACCTCTGGTAAATTAAAACATATAAAGTAATTTTTTTTTTGTAATTTCATTAATATATTTTAATAATTTTTAAAGTGATTTCTGGTGGTATTTCTAAAAAAAAAATTTTTTGGAATTTTTGGAGGATTTTTTTTATTTTTTCATTTTCAATATTAAATTTCATGGTCAAAGGTCATAGGTCATGCTCTCCTGACCCTTCGGTCACTGATCACAGTCACCAGGGTCTGACCTTTGCTGATCCCTCTTGCCTGCTCTAGGGAAAAAATGGGTCATTTGTGATGATCATTTTAACACCGTTTTAAATATTTTTTAAAATAATTATTTTTGGATTTTTTTTTGAATTTTTTGTGAATTTTTTGCTTTTTAGTTTTTTTATTGTTAGGTTTTAATTGATAACTTTTCGGGTTCAGAGGTACTCGGGGTCAATGTCAAGCTCACAGGTCAAAGTCATGGGTCAGGGGTAAAAGGTCAATGACATCCAAGATGGCGGTCGGGTGATGTAACAGCATGGAAGCTCCTCTGTCTCTGGCTGCGATGCCAGATGCCGATTGCCCCAATTCGCTATATCCCTACTACTCATTTTAAAATGAATTATCCATTAATAGTTTTTTAACACATGACAGTTACTTTTGTAGTATATACTCATGTTTTATTGGCAGATAGTATATTTGAATTTCTTGTAGCTGTGACATGAACAGTAAACATTTCATCTACACGTTAATGAAAATCAAATGGTCGATCACTTAAAATGCTGAGTTTTGTTTAGCCATACTTGAGATACTATGTTCTAATCAACTGCTCCAGCAACAATACTTAACTTTACGTGACTGCATAATGTGTGGAAGAACTGTATCAGGGTTTGACGTGAATACGTCTTTAAATTTGAAACCATAGTAGGAGGCAATTCAGAAAATCCGATGATAACAAAATCGGGGGGCACAGTTTGGCATTGAAGCTCCGAATTTCTCGTCTACGTTCAGAATTAAAATACGCCACTCGATTACCAAAGGATAAAAGAATATGTTATGTTGAGTGAAAACTGCGAAGGGTCGCGTTTTTGAAGAGATGGGGTGGTTTGTGAAGGCTTGAGGGACGGGGGGCGCAATGTTAAGTGCGTTACGCCGCGTCTTATAACTTCAGCGTAGTAAAACTTTTGACTAGGAGAAGCTACGGCGTTGTTTGATTCTCGTCAAGATTGATCGATCGCGTGTATGAAGAAAATTGTGGTGTGTGGTTATGGTGAAATTTTATGAGTTTAGTTTAAAAAATTAAGAATACTTAAACACAATGTTGGTCTTTACTCGTCAAAAAGCTAAGTCGAAATACAGAAATCGGATACGGTTGGAAAGAGCATCTTAAAAGAAATCAGTGATACCCATAACATCCCATATGATCTAGTGAAGCGGTGCCACACCAAATTTTTATTTATTGTTTGTTGAAAATAACGTGTAATACTTTTATAAGAAAAATATATTTTAAAAGTGGGATGTACCCTTTGTTTATATTCAATGTTTATAATTCTTTTTTACTACCTCTTTGACGTATTTACTTGTCTCCTGCGTATATGTGAATATACGTTCTTTGATTAAGTTAAAAAATCGTTTTTAGAATTGCAATTGTTATTTTCAAACCACATTACATTGTAGTAGAGGTCCGTGGTTAGTGTTTTTAATTGCGGACTTATAGGACTTGATGCGTATTTTTGACGAGTTCTTCAAGTGTGTGAACAAAGGAATTCTGCCGTGCTAGTTTTATAGCTTATTGATTGTGGACTTCAATTTTTGACGATGGCTGAAGAAATATGATAGAAAAACTTACTGAGAGAGGTAATTATTCAACATGGAGAATAATAATGAAGGCATGTTTAGAGCGTGATGGTTTATTTGAAGTTGTTGATGGAAGTGCAGTAAAACCTAAACAAGAAGTAGAAAGTTATCAAGCTCGGTTGCATAAATGGATAAAAGCAAATGCTAAAGCTAAGATAAGAATTATTTGGCCCTTGACACCAAGCCATTATTAAGAGTAGCAGGGTGGGATAGCGCTAAGGAGGTTTAAACTAAACTCCAGCTAATATATGACGTACAATCGGAGGAAAACTTTGACTTATTTAGACATACATTTTACAACATTGGATGTGATTCATCTGGTGGTGTTCGAGGGCATTTAGCCAAGTTTGATAATATCCAGAGTAAGATTATATTATTAAATAAACGAATAGATAAAGAGGACTTGGGTGATAGGCTGTTAGAGAGACTACTTAGAGATTATGACAACGTTTACGTAACTTGGAATGACCTGCCTGCTGACTAAAAATTCTGTTCCATGTTACAGAAGCAACTCTTGTATCGTGAAATGCGTATTAGTGACTGTGGATGCTACGGCTATGTTAGCCAAGATGCAAATTATAAATAGAAAGAAGAGCAAGAAATCCAATTTTATCCAAAATAAATATGAAAATCATGATAAGGGCAGATAATGTTATTCATGCGGCAAGGTTGGCTATCTTTCAAAAACTTGTGACAACTGTAAGAAAATCTACGTGATTTTTTTCTCTGACTTGCACTCGTCCAGCTAGACAACATACGACGTCCGTTATATGCACGCAATTTTCACTGAAAGTGAACGTTTTTGGACAATGTTGTTGAACACTCTTATGTTACTCATAATCTACATTACTGACTACCTTTGTGCTGCACGCTGGAGTTTATGTGGACTGACATAGCAGGAAATAAACTGTTCACGGCACTTACTAAAGATGTTTGTACGCCCGGAGTCTGGCGCATCAAGTGGCAGTATGGCGCCCTGTAGTTCGCGCTTCTGCTTACTCGGCGAAGTTGAGCTCTGGGATCACCACTCCCTGCCAGACAGGGGTGCGTTGTCACCTGTACAGAATGTCGGCGCGTTGATCAAACGGCCGATTGTGCGATGTAGTGTCGTCCTTATTTGGACATGTTTTCAGATAAGAACTGTGATTCGCCGTTTATTACTATCCCTCTAGAGCATATTGTACTCTGATTTTCCCCACAACCAAATTCTATTTCTATCACTTGGTAGGCTCTTCAAGCAGTAGGTTATGACATCACTTTGATGCAAGGCTAGACCCCTTAATGGACTGAAAATTTATAAGTTCAAATCTGCTTGCAAATAATATACTGATGAAAAGTTTGGAAAGACGACTTTAACTTTTCAAGTATTATGTCTAGGCAGTCGTCTGGGTGTAAAAACTCCGAAGTAGAACATTAGTAACTTTATCCTTGAGAGCAGTTACTTTAATAAGTGAACAAGGGGAGAAACATAATTAGTTTTGCAAATCATGTAATTAAGTGGCATGCACATCAAACTTAGCCTGGAGTTTTTAAGCAATTTTAATATGTTTCTCTGTTGCAATGTTTTTATAATTTTACAAATTATGGCGAAATGGCCAAAACTACGTATAATCTTAATTGTGAAACTTAATATCCTTTTCAAGTCAGATACATGAAAATTAAGTCTAGAGAAAGTAATTTTGGATCCAAATGAATTTCTGGTATTGGCCTTGGGTTGTCCTGTTAGCCAGAGAATAATTCTTCATGCCCAAAGAAAAGTATTTAAAATTCCATGTTGGAACTTTTTCCTGGTCACTAAAAAGGCATTATTTGAGAATTGTTTTTGAATTGTCTGACAGCCAGAACTCAAATATTGTTGAGTCATTAATGTTGCATTTTTATTATGTATTTAGTGACATTTGAAATAGGTTTGGATTTTCACCCAAAAATTTTACATATTGATAGGGTTTTCTTATATACGTACCTGTAGTCCAGGAAGTAGACAGTTTTATGAAATTTTTGCATTATAATAGAAAATATTTTTGAGATCATAGTTTTTTTTTAAATAATATGTGTAAAATATACCAAGATATCCCAATTATGTATTTTCACAAAATATTGAATGACAATGATACATTTTCAAGAAAAGGGTGATTGTTGTTTAAAATAAGAAAAGATAAGAAATATGAATTTAATAAATGAAACATTTTTCATGCTTCATGTTTTTGAACTTTTTACAGACTAATAATTTTCCTGACCTACTTGAGAAAACATCTTTTGTCAGCTTTTACCATTTGTTTTTAATTTCTCAGATCAACAGGATTGTTCCAGCCTTGCTACATCTGTGGGTCAAGAATGCAGCAAGGGTCTGAAATTTGTAGAGTGGGTATAAATTGTTTCAGGTGTAAAAATAAATGCCGTAAGTCTAACGAGTGCCCTAGTGATAATGATAAATATACTGCAATATTGTCTTGCTCTAATATCAAGTTAGATAGTCTTGACTGTGATGAATGGCTGATAGACAGTGGGGCATCTCATCACATCACCAACGTATGTTACTTTTTCTTACTTTAATGTTCCTAAGAAGAGATCTTGTGCCCTCCAGGGAGTTAAAATTTATGCTGTTGGGTCCGGACGAATAAATGTTAAAACATTTGATAGTCACAACTGGTTAGTTAAATATTTTGAAATTGTATGGTACTGCCCAGATGCTACATGTAATTTATTTTCGGTTCTTAAAGCATTGCAGAAAGGTAGAGACCAGTATATTTTCAATAATGGCAAAATTTGGACATTTTCTGAGGATAAGAGAATTATAGCTATTGCTGTGTCAAATAATAAGAATTATCTCTACCGTCTGGCCGTCAAAGACATTTGCCCCTCGAAGAATGCTTGCGTTATTTCTGAACAATCTGACTCTTTGCAAGAATGGCATCAAAGTTTTGGACGTCAAAATATTAGGCATGTCGAATCATTTCTAAAGGAATGGGGGATTGACATTAAACTCGATAGCAATTTTGCTGAAAGTTGTGTATTGGGGAAACATACTAGAATGTGTTTTGGCGAAAGAGTTGAAAAATCTAAGACACCTGGAGAACTCATTTTTGCTGCTGATGTCTGTGGGCCAATGGAAGATAAGGATATCAATGGACACAGATATTTCCTTGTCTTCAAGGATTATATTTATAGTTTTAGGGCCACGTATCTATTACGGAAGAAAGACAAAGTGAAGAATAAGCTGGAATATTTGTTGAAATGTTGAATAGGCAGGCCCAGTATATAGTAAAATAACTGCGGACAGATGGCGGTACTGAATTTAAGACTAGTGACGACTACAAATACACTCAGTAAATGCGACTGAAGCATTTTTTTACTGCCCCGTACTCACCTCAACAGAGCGGCATCGCAGATAAGGAAAATATAATTGTGTGTGAGATGGCCCGCTCCTGGCTGCATTCTGCTTCTCACATACCAAAATCTTTATGGTGGGGGGGGGGGGTGCTGTCCTTGCCGCTACTTTCACCTTGAATAGAACAGCACATACAAAAATTAAAGGTTAAGTTCCAATTGAGCTATTTCTTAACAAAACTACTCGATTTGACAATCTAAAAGTTTTTGTATCACAATGTTATGCATGGATTCCAGATGTTTAAAGAAAGGCGTTTGACACCAAACATCAGAAGGGTTTCTTTGTTGGATATTCAAACTCTGTGTATTGTATTTATTTCCTTAAATTTAAGTAGTTATGTGCAGAGATGTGAAGTTTGAGCCTCATAAATTAAAGATACAAGTACTTCGGAAATATGTAACTGTCTCGGAGGAATTATAAATTGCTTCCAGAGAAGGATATTTTAACAACGCCATTAATAATGAAGAAATAGGGAACTAAGATGATGAAGAATCAATGAATGAAGATGAAGAAACAGGTGATGATGCAGTTCAGATTCATTAAGCTAAACAAGAAGAAGATATTGAAGATCATCATGTGGGAAGAATATATTCTTCGAGGGGTTGAACAGGAATAAGAAAACTTGTACCTTACCATGCTTTCAGTTTATTTTTAGAAGGAGAGGTGCCAGTCAACTATGAAGATGCCATTATACATAAAAATGATCCAATTAGAAGAAGACGATGGACGAGGAGATGGATTCTCTTGGAAGAATGAAACATGGCAATTGGTAACTCCTCTACCTAAATGCAGAATTATCGACAGCAGATGTGTTTACATTATTAAAACCAAAGCAATGCTAGTGGCGAAGGGTTTTAGCCAATTTGAAGGTCTTGACTAATTTGACAACTTCAGTCCAGTTATTCGTCTTGAGACTATCAGGGTTCTGATTGGATGCGCTCTTCAATCTGATTGGGTATTTAAACAATTTGATGTCAAGAAAGCCTTTTTAAATGGAATGCTTGAAGAATATTGTATATGAGGCAACCCAGGGGTTGTGAAGTTAAGACTGGCCATCTTTGCAAGTTACAGAGAAGTTTATACGGCCTCAAACAAGCTTCCAAATGTTGATATAAATGCTTTACTGACTTACTTAAGGAAAATGGTCTAAAGGAGAGCATCGCTTACCCATGTATGATTTCTAGTAAAAATCTAATTATATTTTTCCATGTGGACAATGGGATTATTTTGGGTTCTCTCAAGTCTATTATGGACATGATTGAGAAATTCGGTTCTCGTTTTAAATTAACCTGCAGTGAAGATGATTATTAATTGGGTCTACAAATCACGAGGACAGCTAGTTTAATTGAAATCAACCAATCTTCTTATGCTGAGATGGCGCTAAGAACATTTGGTATGGAGAACTGTAACCCTCTTTCTCTGCCAATTGAACTCGGATCGACTCCAGGTAATTCACCTTTAGCTAAGGATCTTGAAAACTATAGGGATATCGTCGGAAGTTTGCACTATTTGGTTGCAGGAACCCAACCAGATTTAGCTTATGCAGTGAATGTCGCATCCCTAGATCAATATAAGCCGACCAATGCTCACTCCAGACTTCTCAAAGACTAATACGTTATATAAAAGGGACGATTTCCGAATGAATCAAATTTGAGAGGACTAATAATAAATCCATAGAAGCCTATAGCGACGCCGACCACTCAGGAGAGAAAACATCTCGAAGATCTACCAGTGGCATCCTAATGAAGTTCAGTGGAGGACCTGTTCTACGGAGGACGAAGGTACAAAAATGTGTCGCTCTATCATATATGGAAGCGGAATATATAGCCGCAAGTGAAGCAGCTAAGCCGCTTGTTTGGCTTGATAGATTGCTGAATGAGGTTAATGCTATTGATGAAGAGAGTAATCCAATGTTAATGATGGATAACCAAAGCGCAATTAAGTTAATCGAAAATCCAGTTTTTCATGAATGCCCAAAACACATTGAGATCAGATTTCATTTCATTCGCCAAGTAGTTAAAGAGAACACAATCGAAATTGACTATTTTCCATTTGAAAAGCAAGCAGCAGATGTCTTCATCAACGGTCTTTCATCACGTGATCTGCGTAAGATGAAGAGACTTATTGGAATGAATTTTCATGGATTTTTACTTTCACTTTTAATATATTTTTTCTTTGGAATTTCATTTAATAAAATTTTGTGAGTTATTTTAATTTGAACATTGTGGGGGAGTGTTGTTTATATTCAATGTTAAAAATTCTTTACTACTTCCTCTTTGGTGTATTTACTTGTCTCCCACGTGTATATAAATAGATGTTCTTTGTTTTAGTTAGTAAATCGCTTATAGAAATGCAATATTAATTTTCACACTACCTGACAGACCACCGTGGGAACCCAGCGTCCATGGTCAAGAAGCTAGGGAGCGATATGGGTGACACTTAACATGCACGGCTAGTGATTCATCGCTCCTACGAGCATGGCGTGCAGTGTTTCCGTCATAATGTTGTATTACGCAAGTTAGATCTTTAACAATGGGGTTTTATTACACACGATGATAGTCCACATATTAAATTATGTCCATTTCTTTGTACTTTTCTCTTGCCGCTTAAGCTATCTTAATTGCAAGCTTTAAAAATGCGATATTTGAACATTTTCACGATTTTTTCTTTCCATAAATACACTTAATTACCATGATGAAAGTAATAAATACAGGGGCATAGATAATTTCATTTTGTCTTTTCTGAAAAAAAGTTGTATTTGAGGAACATTTATTTACCGAGATACGGGTATTCGCGCAAACAAATATTTCACAAAAAATGCGGAGGTCCGTCCCACTCTTAAGAACTTGGCCTTTAGTTTGAAATTTATAAGGTATTTAGATCATCGAAAATATTTAGTCACGTGTGAAAAATTGAACAATTGACCTTAGTTGCGCAATAAAAAATACTCATGGATGTAACTGTCAAGATCTAGAGACCAAGAATGCGTCCTCCTACAGTCCAGTTCGCGCTGCTATCTCAGGTTATAAGGGATGTGCCAATTTAAACTAGATAGCTCCGATGTGTTCTACGGGTACTTCACTTGTTGCTCGAGGAGTACTCCGTGGCTGTCATTGGTTACTGCTGCGTGCGAGCGAAGAATGTGTACAGCTGCGGCCATGTGCTGACCTTACTTACAACCGTATAGTATTTCCTCCTGGACATTGCCTCCTAACACATATTACGGGAAAGGTGGCCCACTGGTAACGCGCTACGCTCGCATTCGGGAGAACGTGGGTTTTATTCAAGCGCCAACCACCCTCATTCCGCAAACCACTACAGACGATTGCATTTTGCTTCCCCGCTCCTGATAATCTGAGACGTTGTTCAGTCTCCGGTGACTTCGTCCTACGCGAGGAATTCTGCCAACTTGGATTTGCCTATATTCCACCATTATTTGATTTTATCACTGAAAGAATAGCTAAAAAAATATTTGTTTTTAAAGGGTCGAAAATTTATTAAGTTGCCAAACAAAATATTTTATTAAGTAGACAAAATCTCAAAAGCTACAATATGAATTTCGTTCATTTGACCAAATACACGTTTGCATAAACAAAACTACTGTGGTGAGCCAAACAAAATCAGGCTGTCAACAAAATATTTTATTGACTCAACTGTATTCATATACTTGTTTGGCCTTTCATTTCATTGCCACCGTTAGAAAATACAGCTAGAGTGTAAGTTTGCATTTTTGTGTCAATTAGGATATAGGTATAAACATCATAATAATGTTAAATGGCAAACTAAAAAGTAAAAATGGAAATATTTATTTCTTCACATCCAGTTGTCTCTTGTGCGGCGGCTCTAATCAGCGAGGTCTTGAGAGCCAATTAGGGTGAATTGAGGTGAGTATGGGGCAGCGTCGGAATTCAAGGGCGGGGCAAAGGGAGATCCCCGAGAAAACCCGCCGACCAGCTTCATCGTCCGGTACGATTCCCATTTGCGGAAAATCCGGAGTGAGCCGGCCGGGGATTGAACGCTGGTCTCCTTGGTGGAAGCAGTTCCAATAAGAAAATGTAACATCTGCAGACACGAAAACGTTTCTTATTAGTTTTCGGGTTCAAACACCCAACCGGCTTTTCAATGACATGTTTTCTACCAAGCATCTTCAAAGTACTTTATGCGCCAACCAGGCGGAACCCTAACACCACCACAATTCGTTAAATGTCCCGTAGAAGAAGCAAAGTCATTGAAAAAATTCTGCGCGTTATTTGCGTTAGTCTCATGCCTCGAGACAGTTTAGTTCTGAAATCGTGTATGTGTTCGCAGTACTAGTAGGAGCGTTATGGTTCTGGACCACTAGTAGAATTACATGTGTATGTATTTGCAGTAGTATGGGCATGATGGTTCTGGAGTGCTAGTAGAATGGCATGCATATGTATTCGCAGTAGTAGGGGCTGATAGTTCTGCACCACTAGTAGAATTACATGTGTATGTATTTGGACTAGTAGGGGCATGATGGTTCTGGAATACTAGTAGAATGGCATGCATATGTATTCGCAGTAGTAGGGTGTGATAGTTCTGAACCACTAGTAGAATGGCATAATTTATATGTTCTCTTAGCAGCATTGCACAGAAGTAGTAGTGTTATGTGCCCCTAAGTGGGTATAACTTAATAGAATAAAGTAGGACCAATCAAGAATGGGAGCAAAAGTACTCTTAAATAATTATGAGTTAACAAGTCTAAAGGATCTCTACTGAGGCTAATGAACAATACACAATATGATGGAGCTAGAGGGGTTAGGGGTCAAGGTGGGGTTATGGATAATTAAGTAAGGGAGGACAAGTATAAGATGTTCCAGATTTGCTCTCTCCCTCTAGTAAAAAGATACTTACCCCCCATCACTGCCTAGTGACTACTATTCAGGGAGGACACCGACTGACACTCTGATCCCTAGCTGCAATGTCCACCACACATATAATTACATTACAAACTACTACCACCATATTGGGTGCAGACGACATTGACTTGGCCCTACATCCTGGAATGGCCTTAGAAAAAATTCGAGAAAAAATACACAAACCTTTGCAAGCATATGACATTACAGTCTACCACCATCATATTATATGCAGACTGACCTTGATTGACCTTGATAACCAAAATTCGAGGAAAATAGATTAAAGTACACAAGTATAATACATTATGGACTATCACCATTATATTAGATGCATATAACCTTGACCTTGACCCCATGGCATTGAATGACCTTGAAAAAAATACTCAAGGAAAATACATTAAAGTCAAAGCATATTACATTACAGACTACCACCACCACATTAGATGCAGATTAATTCAACCTAGAACCAATGAATTTGAATGTCATTGAAGAAAACGAGAAAACATACATAAATGTTCACACGCATATGATGTTACAGACTACTACCACCATATTAGGTGCACACTATCTCTACCTCGACTCCATGACCTTGAAATATATTGAAAAAAAATTGAGACATAATATTAAAGTCAACAAGCATATGACATAACTAACTACTACCACCATATTAGATGCACAAAACCTTTACAATTACCCCATGATCTTGAATGACCTTGAAAAAAAAAACTAAAAAAAAACACATAAATGTTAAAAAGAACAATACTTTAATGACCACTGCCACAATATTAAATGCAGACTACCATGACCTTGACCCCATGGCTTTAAATGACCTCGAAAACATAAACTTAATATAAATAAATAAAAGTCAGCAAGTGCTATACATTACAGAATTCCATTATGATATAAATTGCAGACATTCTCGACCTTGACCCCATAACCTTGACCTGGATATTTTCTCGGGCGAATGAGTACTTGAGTTTTTTCATAGTACTCCGATACCACGAAAATGAATTGCGAATACAAAGGGCTGCCTTTTCGCATCGATGATCATGGAGCATCGATAATGTGGTCGAGTTTTTACCAATGTTCAAAAATGCACATCGCCATGATATGGTGGTCTATTTTTTCACACGATGACCAATTAGGAAGCAGGGTGGCAGCATAGCTTGGTGCTTCATTGTTCTGTACAAAGTCCAAGTTGTGCCATGGGTGAATGGGTAATGGGTCAATTAGTCAATAGTTTATGGGTTAATGGGTCAATGGGTCTTGGGAAAATGGGCCACTAGGTCATGGGTAAATGGTTAGCGGACAATGGGTCTTTAGGGGTAATGTAGAGAAAAAGTTGGTGGTTATGGTGGCTCATTTTGGTCATTTAACAGTCATTCTGAAGTCATTAGAGTCATTTCGGAGTCATCATGAGTCATTTTGGAGTCAGAGCTCGGTGATTCATTGGTCAGTGTCCGATTAATATATTAATGATGCTGTACGACTGATTAAAAACAACATTATGTCATAATACTTGCATACCCATATATTATAAGCAGTAGTTAGGTAATCTCAGAAGTTTAGTTTGACAGCAGCTGACTCAAAAGGAGGATCATCGTGGATAGATTCTGCCTCTTTGCATAGATTTGTTTCGAGTTTTTGGTTTTCAATCTCAAGGAAGATCCTGGGGTCAAGGTCAGGTCAATGCACAACTTTTGTGGTGGTAGTACTCTTTAATGTAAAATGATTGCCGAATTTTATGATTTTTTCTCAAGATTTTTTCTAGGTCATGGGGTCAAGGTCGAGGCAGTCTGCATCAAATAAGGTGGTATTATTCTGTAATGTAATATGCTTGGTGAATATTATGTATTTTATCTCGAGATTTTGGTTGTAAAGGTCATTCAAGGTCTCTATGTCCATGTCGAAAAAGTCTACGTATTTTATGATGGCGGTAGTCTGTAATGTATTATACTTGTTTACTTTCATGTATTTTTTCACAATTTATTTTTCAATTTCATTAAAGATTATGGGATCAGTTCGAGGTAGTTTGCATCTAATATGGTGGTATTAGACTGTAATGTCATTTTATTACTGTATTTTATTCATTTTCTCATTTTATTTTGTTTTCTAGTTCGTTCTAAGATATGGGGTCAAGGTCGAGGTAGTCTGCATCTAATATGGTGGGAGAAGTCTGTAACATCATATGATTGCCTATTTTTATGTACTTTTTCTCGAGTTTTTTTTAAGATATAATTCTAGGTCATGGGGTCAGGGGCAAGGTCATGTGCTTCCAATATGGTGAAAATAGTCTGTGATGAAATATGCTTGCTGAATTCTATGTATTTTTTCTCGAGTTTTTGTTTTCAATGTCATCCATGTTTATGGGGTCAAGGTCGAGGTAGTCAGCATTTATCATACTATAGTTGTATTAGTTAGTGATTTTATATGCTTGCTGAATTGCTATGACGAGGGGGTGGAGCCCTGACGACTTATTGGAAAGGTGAGGGGGTAAGTTGGGAACCTTGGGAAAGTATAATTTTTAAATACATTTTTGAGAGTAAAGTTTGCGTATTTTTTTACAATATTTGGATTTTTTTTAATTGTTTGGAATTTGTACATAATATTTTGGATTTTTTTTGGGGGGTTTTGAGTATAAAGTTAAAGGTCAAAGGTAAATTATCTTGTTTCTACCTTACCTGCTCCAGGAAAAACTGGAAATTTCTAATGATATTTCTCAATATTTTTTTATAATTTCTAATAATTTTAAATATATATTTTTTGGGGTTTTTAAAAGAATTTTTGGCAATTTTTTTTAGTATTTTTAAAGGTATTTTTCCAGTCTTTTAAGATTTTCCCCCCAGATTTTGGCATCAGAGGTCAAGGTCAAAGGCCAAGATCAAAGGTCATTGGTCAGGGTTAAAAGGTCAATGACATTCAATATAGTGGTCGGGTGATATCAAAACATGGTGGTTCCCCTGGCTCCGGCTTCGATACCCAAAGCCCTTGGCCCAGACTTCCCAATTCCCTACTACTTGTGTATATCTGATCTCTCATGCCGATACCAATAAAAAAAATTTGGCAGTTGGCTTGTGGAAACAGTCAGTAGGTTACAACCACGGCCAGGGACATCAATATGACAGCCACCATTCTCGACATGACTGACTTCTTACTGCAATGAAAGATCGTGGGTACCTGGTTGACTCAATCCTCCGTCATCTTTCCTGTATCACAGTTAAAATAGAGGTGGCGCAGTGGAAACACACGCCTAGTGTACTTGCGAGAGCTCGGGATCGATTCGTGGTCCGGTGGTTCTGATCTTGGTTTGCATTGGTCTCCCGAAATCACTCAAGGCGAATGCTGGGACGATTCTTTTTACAGGCCATATGGTCGACACCTTCCTCTTTCCTGCTTGTAAATGCAACTTGCTCCGTCTGTAATGACGGACACTGCTTGTGTGCCACTGAGTGTGAAGGCGGATGGCAAGCAGATCTAAAGAAAGTGTTGGTTGTTTGTGCAGACGTGCCACTGTGCAGCCACATGCACTCGCCGCTGTACTTCGCGGAGTCTGTGACGTCACAGGTTGGCTTCTGGGGCGTGTCATGTCCCGGCTACTACCAGCAGGCGCTGGGTTGGTGCCCTGATACGCCGGCCAACAAGCACCAGAGGGTCGCCATGGGAGAACCCTGCCAGCCGGGGTTAGTAGTCCACGGCACTGCTTGTGTCACTAAGCTCGACTTCTCTTCACAGCCTCTACTCTAATACAATATAATAACCTTTACACATGGTTTCCTGGTGTTCACACTGCTTCGCACATTTCCGACAGTTTCAGGTATGAAGCTACTATCCTGTGTCATTGGGCAAATGAGAATTCTTACACTCTAAAGCAGAACGTGTGTAATTGGTCTGCAAAGAGTTTATCCAATTCAACTTTTTGATCATATTATCATTAAAATATATGTACCTGCATGAGATGTTAGCAAATATGTTGGATCAAAATTTGTTTGCAATTTTCCATTGCATTGATTTATATGAATTATGAACAAACTTCAACACACCAAGCTATAAATACACATTTACAACTACACAAGGGTGGGATCTTAAATACGCTGTTGACTGTTGCCTTAAGAAATGTAGGGAAGCTGTGTATCGTGGATGAAATGAATTCCTTTGCAGCAGGTTATACTAGTTAGTAATTTACATGCTCGCACCCCAAATTTCTCTTTATGGCTGCTGACATAGTGAGAGAATTGATATTCTATTCAACTTGGTTGCACCTCATATGGTCACATTATGTCTTTGTATATATTACTGGCTAAAGAGCCGAACATGGCATGTCAAAGCCACTGTTGTCTAATTATAAAAGTAACATTTGAGTAGAGCTGTTTGAAGTCCAGTCTTCCCGAAATAATTGACGAAAATAATGTACCTCTAACCATGAATGTATGGGAAAAAATCACCCTATTCAGCAAAATTTCCTACGTGACGTAACGCACTAGTCATAATAATATGTTATGGGTATGCAGTAAATCTAATTTCCTGCACGGAAGGCATTAAATTCCCTATTTAATAGCCTAACAAAATCTGTGCAATTACACTACTGCCATTTGAACGGATATTCTCATGATTGTGGCCAAATTCCGTAATGAATAAGACAACGAGAATATTTCATTTCTTTGCACATGCTCAGAACGTTGGAGTGCTGCCAACAATACTTCACAAAAACAAGAAAATTCTTGTGTCACGAAGACACAAAACTGCAGTGATGCCAAACAAAAATTGAACACTGTTTATTTGTCACAAAAACCCCTGCAAAAGTCCAATCGCACCGAAAAATTAGCTTACCAACATGTTATTTGCATTGTTATAATTATCTACACACGAAAGGAAAATTAAAAAAAATTTGGAACGTGACCAGTAAGGGGATAATAATGGAATTAATTTCCTTCCTTAATATACAACGAACCGTTTCTTATTTTCTTTGGTGAGGTTACACGAAGTGCCCTCAATAGCTGTAACACGAAAATGATCCTTCCTAGGACTGTAAATATATTTACATTAATTCTATTTACGCTAGTAAATATGTACACCAAATCTTAACACAGTACATTTATACAGAAAACTGACATACATGATTTAAGTGTATTTTACATGCCACTACCGCTGGTGATCCGATATGTTTGGTATATATTATTTTGGTCGTTTTTAAATACTGCTCTAAAACGAAGCATGTTAGCTGATTAATTCTCTTTTATACCTAAGGTAAAATCACTTGACAAAAAACGTTATCATTTTTTAACGTCCTTAAAGAGAAACCAAAAATATTTTTAAAAAGGCAAAAATTACTGCAAGGTTAGTAGATCCACAGAAAAGCTTTGGAATCCATGGAATGTCAGAAAAAATTCTACTCTTACGAAAATATCTGTTTATTTTATTACCGGTAGTTTTAAAATTTATCACAGAGATTTTTTCGAAATCTATACAAGGTATTTCGGGTTGAAAATGTGTTCTCCTTTTCGTGAGTAGTTTTTTAAATTCTTTTGTGTGTTTTAGTAGTAAGAAATGAAATTCTGAATGAAAACAAAATATTTCTTTGTAAACGGCCAATATATGAAAGGTGGTAACAACAATTTTTAAACAATTCTTTCTTAACCAATAAATGTATAAGGTAGAATATTTTGTATCGTCTAGTTACTGAAGAAGTTTGATATTGCACAATAATATTTTTTATAATATAAAATATTGATAAGAGTTATTGTAAATTCGGCCGTTTATGAACAAGTGGTCAGTTAGCCGAGGAATTCTTACTTCTCGCCCTAGCCCTCGCCGCTGTCTCCAGTTTGTTACTAGTAAATACATTTTCTTTTACAGGACTTACGGAGTTTACTTCGTGAAGACCAACGACCTACCACCATTTGCTCTAGACTGGCGATGAATGGAGTGCTGATAAATACTAGGAAACTACCACCAGTAGGAATAAATGCAGCCTATTGGAACCTTAACATTGTTCATCTTAACAACTGATCTATGTTGCGAAACATGTACTTCGTCACTTTGTCATCTAAAGCCTGTGACTGTCTACAAACACGCTGACATCTTTGTAAACAATGAACAAGAATGAACGACAAAGAATGTTTTTTTAATGCACCACATGACAGCAATCAGTGAACTGCTACCAACTGAAAATTAAGTTGCTATGCAGCTGTATTATGTACGTCATAGAGTTTAAAAACATTTTAAAATAAACTTATACTTTTACCATTTCTCTGGACACAAATGTGTATAGTTAACTCAATTGATCTCAACTGAGTTTGTTTGAAAGGCTGGAAAAACTGGCTCGTCACTTTCAAATGTTTCTGTTTAAATACTTTCCACTACCATGTTCGCTTACCCATAATAGCATAGATTACTGGTAAATAGATAATGTTCGCTCGTGAATGGTTGCTTTTCTCCCACATTTGAAGCGCTCTTAGATCACATGATTTAAGATAAGCTAGGGCAGGTAAAATCTGTCAGTTACAAGCAGAAATTAAATTCACATTCCTTATAATTCGTCACAATGAAGTATACTTAACACGATCATGTAAAATAATTATATAAAAATTAGTTCTCTCTTATATGCTACCTTTTTTAAAAAAAATCGTAACATACGCGTTTTTGCTTTTGTTACACTTCCTTGGTGTATTTTCTATGATTGGATTACTCTTATTAAGGTAACATTTATTTTATTTTGCCTTTGATAAGAGGGCACTGTTTTATTCTTTAGTCTATTTTCCGTAGTTATACTGTGAAATATGGTCTTATTTAACTAAGTACTTTCTTTCCTGTGTTTCACGTTGCAATACACTTTGACAACTGAGAAAATAATTAAATTCTGTATGCGATTTAATTACACTAATGCACAGAAACCTAAAAAAAAAAAAATAAAAAATAAAATCAATTTTCAAGTAGTGATTAGCAAAACCGATGTTGAAATTCACTCAATTACCAGAGAAGATTAAAAACCATGTGCTGTTTTTGGAAAGAGGTTATTACTATCAATCAACAAAATTATTTTCATCTGATATAATCATTTCTTTTAAAGTTAGACAAATGAAATGGTTCGGCTGTCTGTACGTGTGATTTATCTGCTCTCTATCACACATTTAAATATCAAACTTTTAAGTTACTTTGAATCACAGAAATCTTGCCACAAATTTTAAAGGACACTGGACTGTTTGGACCAAATTCAGTGACCTTAATACATAAGTGTTTCCTGACAATCTATGTCGAAACTTGATATACATAAGGGGTGTTTCTCTATATCCACCAATCTCTGTGGAAGACAGTTTCTTTGATTACGCAAAAGTATCATCCTAACAATTGAAAATAAAAACCCCGTTCAGTGTTTATTTATTCATATTAACACAAATATACACAAAAATCAACTCACAAAGAGTTGAGAGCAAATTACAGAGGTTATCTACGAACACAATGACATTATTTCGAACTACGTGGATTTTTCTGTCCACACAGAGGGGTTTCTAACACTAAAATTATCAATAAAAATCCATACAACTAATTTATATGTTTGCATGCAATTTGTTAGCTCACAGTGCAGGGTTTTGGCTGCCAGCAGAAAATGTGGTAATATCCCTATTATAAATGCGTAACTTATGGTGTAAATAACAGTTACTTTATTTTTTTAAATACATCAATAATATAATGCCTAGGTCAACAGTTAGTGTGTGCATTGCAATTATCACATAAATTAAATTTTTCTTCCTCATCATTTGTGACACTTAAATAATTCCTGCGAATATTTTTATAAATAATTTTTATTGACTACTGTCGGTGCATTGCTTGCAGCTATCGTATGAAAAAAAAGACATTTCAATTTTTTAAAGACCTTAAAACACAATAATGAAATTTTAAGTTACATTGAAGTAACAAGAAACAGGATATTCTATAATTTGTCTTCCGTTACAAACAATTCAAAAGAATCTAATAGGAAAAGTGCATTCGCTTGATAATTATAATAGGTAGGCCCATGTTAAAAGCATTAGTTGAAGCTCGTGTGTACTGCAGACACTGTTGTAAAGTGAGAACGAGAACCTACATGTTGACATGGTTGTGTTTTGTCAGTACTTGTACAAGTGCACCAGTAGCACGATGTAGGTGACGCACGTCTTGACGGCAGACGCCAGCGCTGTGTTGTCAACGGTGAAGAAGCCACAAGCGGTGAAGGTGGCCTTCCTTACCACGAGGTGTCTGGAGAAGTGACGTACCTCGCTAGCACTCTCCGGCTCCAGGCCCCTGACCAGTTCCAGCCTGGAGACGTTCATTTGGAGTTCTTCTCCCCTGAGAACCACACGTCGCCCCAGGCCCGCTGTCACTACCATCTGCCACACGAAGGAGAAGCACAAGTAGAGAGTGCATACTACTGTCCTGGGAGGGTCTTGGCCGGCATATTCTGGCCTCAGTACGAGAGCTAGCAAATTCGAGCAGTGGCCTGTCAGGAAGAGCACGTAGAAGACGGAGTAGACGAGCATCTGTACTTGGTACCTAGAGTTGAGGTAGGAGCATAGGTGGCAGAGGCGGTTGTGGTAGAGCGTGAGGCGACGCAACTGCGGCGCAACTGTCGCCTTACCGTCGTGTGCACGCACATAGCGCCCCACAGAGCACGTCTGCTCTCCCAGGCTCGAGAACCTCTGCTCGACGACGTAGAGTAGGCCGCAGAACTCGAGCACTTGCGCCCACTGCAGCTCGCAGAACACGGCGAGGGAGAAGGCGTCCAGCGAAGCTCGCGGGCACATCCAGGTGTAGGAGACGCAGAAGACGAGTGTGGCGAGGTGCATGATGCCCACCTGGCAGAGGAGTGTCCCTTGCCTCGTCTCGCCGGGCAGAAACTCCTGGTCGAGCTCGGCGAGTCTGGACAACACGGCCACGCAGCGGCGCCAGCGGTAGCCCAGCGACATGGCGACCAGCACGACGTCCCGTGACAGCCGCAGTGAGGCGCCCACTACGAACACACGCCTCGCGACACTGTCTTCTCGCGTCGTCACGTAGCCACCGAGGCAGTTGACAACAGACGCGCCGAGGGCGGCCGAGTACAGTAGTAGGGAGAAGGTGGTCCAGGGCCAGGACGTGCGGTACCTGCAGCCAGACTTGTCGGAGGAGCGGCTCACAGGGGCTGCACCCAGCATCCTTGCCGTGAGCAACACGGGCCACAAGACATCGTGCAGATCGTCGACGTGGCTGGCGAGCTCCATGGTTGTCGTGGGCGGTCTGTGACCCACGACGTGTTCTTCCGTCGCCGTTCTTTCCCCAGGCGTAGCTCGATACACGTCCTTCCTCGCTCGATACAGCGGCTATTTATAGCACCTGACAGGCAACTCTCCTTAGACAACTGCAATGGTGCCCTTTCTAGACATAGCAGCACGCGCGCGCCTTTGTCCTGTTCAAAGTGGAGTTGAGGGATTGGCACTCTATAGGCTTTTCACAGTAAAGTGTGTACATTTGAAAGCTCCCTCATTTGGAATAATAGTCAATAAATATATTTTATTTTAACCTTTGACATAAACTTTCGAGTGCTGTGGAATATATACACTGTGTTAATTACTTACATGGAAATATTTAATTCAAAATGTTTTTAAATGATAAGAAATGGCTGAATGAAAAAAGTAACTAGGGCATCAAAAGTGCTCACTTTACCATGAACCGCCTGTACCTATCATTTATGTCTGTAGGGCAAAGTGAATGTGTGATAAGATGAAGCACCCTCTGTATGCAAGGACCAGAGATCTGCGGAAATACAGAGGTATCACACCGGTAAGTGGAAGCGTCCGCCACGTTTCCTGTATTCTAAAATGAGCTACGACTCCACCGGGCGGGAATTGATCATGGATCACCTTGATAAAAGGCAAGCGCATCAGACTCATGACTGCAGCGAAGCACTCTTCAATCTGGATCTCCTGTACCAACTTAAAAACGACTAAATCTTGTCACCCAGACAGCTAAAGCATTTATTGCGTAGGAGGTTTCTATATGTACGGTAAGATAGGATTCATTTCGACAGCGTGGCCCCTCTTGCCATGGTTATACTGACAGATCTCCCGATGGGGTCCGAAGTTATCGATGGAGCAGGTGCTTATCAGCGAGCATCTCTTGACTAGTCATGGAATCGGGAAAGTTAATAAACATAATAAAAAAGCGAGTAAGCCATCAAGTGCCACTCTTGGTCTTATCCTCAGGTGAGTTTTAGCGAAAAGAATATACAATATGATCAGTGTAATGACCGCGATAAGGAAAAAATTCTAATTGAGAGAGTTGAGAGATTTAATCGGCCCTTAACGACAAGGTCTTTAGAGACGGTGAGTATGAAATGAGGTGAGAATGGAGCAATGCCGGAATGGAAGAGAGGGGGGAAATTGTAGATCCCCGGTGGCATCGTCCGGCATGATTCTCACTTGAGAAAATCCGGGAATACTCGACCGGGATGTGAACCCAGTTCGTCTTGCTGGGAGGCGAGCAGCATAACCGGTACAGACTCTGCGGTCCCTGGATCACTAGTGATAAGTTCCCGACTGCGATAAGGATTTTATTAATTTTTTTATTGTGTAGCTGATGTAGTATTCTGGACAAGTCTCTCTCTAGTTGAATTCCAAGGTGAAACAATAGAATTGAATTAAAGATATAAATATTTTATTGACAACCACAGCCTCCTCCTGGCATCAACATTATTTTGAAACAATATTTTACATATACTCAGATGTTCACGACACAGTTCTAGCTGTAGCGCTTTCCAACAAAATATAAACACCGGCACTTAATATATTCCCCAAGTCTGCTTTCCAGACTTGTGATTTCGAAACCTTCAAAATCGGTATTCAAAGTGAGAATCAAAGCAATGTTTCTTAGCCAGTGTCCGCGACTCAGTGCAAGAATTTGCTATAAGTGTAGTAGGGCAATGTTCTCTTATTTTGCAGGAGCCCAGGAGCCGGCTCTCTGGCTCTGACCTTCATCTTAGATTTCAGTGCAAGGGAATCAGGGAGAAGAGCCGGGCCTTTTTTTTTTTTTTTTTTTTTTTTAACAAAAAATCGCTTTTTTTCCCCTAAAATTCACTTTTTTCCTTCCAGATTTTCCCTGTTTTCCCAGCTGCAAAAAACAACTCAACTGAAAATTATTTTAAAATTATTAATACATTCTCACTCCCCGGTTATAGTCCCCCGCCCTCCATCTTTGGTAGCCGGTATGCCATTTTGCATATCATGCTCTATAATTCGACCTAATAGTCAGCCATCATGGATTCTCGACTTCATGCTCTGTCATTTCGCTCACACTACCACCATCTTGGATCCAGGCGACCTTGACCTTTGACCTTTAAATCCGAAAGAATCCAAGATTTTCTATTAATCCCATAAAATTGCAAAATTGTAAGAAATTATTTTTCAAAAACTAATAACATGTCAGGTTAACCTTACACTCAACCCACCAACCTGAATACCAACCCCTATCCTTACCTACTCACCTTCCAACATTACAAATCAAAGCAAAATTATAAAAATATGAGAAAAAATATATCAAAATTGGCAACTCCAGCATGGATGTCCTGGCATCATTACAATCAGACAAAAGCCAAATATCATACCACCCATCCAACAAACCACCTATTTATTTACCAACCATACATACCAATAAAAATGCTGAATACCACACCTCAGACATGCGAAACAAAATATCAGCAAACTTAATAACCATATCGATAATCCAATGGCACTGAGTATCAAAAACAGATGTAATACATTTCACCAATACATAAGCTTGCCTCAGCTATGTGTGTCGAAAACCATGTAACCCTCCATATCAACATACTATTATATCTAAATATATCAACGAGCAACCACAGCAGATAACCATACCAACCGAAAACAAACAGCTCAAATCATATCATTCGCTCTAACCCAAGCATACCTCAGTCATGCTAGTAGCAATACAGGCCATATCAACCACCATACCTCAGATATAATGATCAATCAAAATAGTCAGCTTCATTGACTACCATTTCAGCCCACCTAGCTTCACTAGTTACAGAAGTAAACAAGCTATACCAACTACTGTAACTCATGCATGCCATCTGTTGTACCAACAAACACCAGACGAAATATGGTTATTGTTCATACCTCTTACTATAACTGAAGCTTACCTCAACAATTTACGCCACACTGATCTTACCTCAAATATACTTACTGTTCATACTTTCTGCTCTACTGGTCGACACCAGTCAAATATATACTAATCATTATACCACCATACCAATCAACCATCCATTATATCAGAACTCATAATATACCACCCAACATCTCATCTCTTATATATATATATATATATGTATATATATATACAATGATAACTTCAATTCAACTGCAGCACCCAATGCACCAGGGATAACATTCATCATAACTCAAGAGAACCAAGGAAATATACAGCTAAGACCAGCCTATAACTCCACATCATTTATATTTGTTCTACCCACCAACACCACTTATACCTACCAACTATACCATCCACTACAGTTCTAGTACACCTCAAACTTTCGTCCACACAGACCATAGAAAACAAACATACAGCCCATGCCATCCATATTAACTTAAGTGTAACAAGTAAAATTTTATAGTCCGTATGAACCCAAAACACAAATATTCTTACCATCTGTCAAACTAACATAACTAAAGCTATTAAAGCGCAAAAAAACTTTATGGAAACTCAAGAACTAAAGGCCAGAAAAAAATCCGAAATATTCTAACCTACCTTAACTACAATTGTCCAGATCAAATACATACTTATCCTAAGTACAAATATGCCCTACATGTCTAGCATTATTTCAGACACTTAAGAAAATTTGTCATGTCCAAACTTCCGCATCACAATCAGCACCACGCCACCTCCACCTTCACCTCCACAAACTTTGCGCTATCTTTCGCTATCTGTTCGCAATGATTTCGCAAACTTTCGTAATTTTTTCGCATTATTTGGCAGTGTTTCACAATCTTTCGCAATGAGCATTGCAATCACGATCTTTCCATCAATATTTCACAACCTGTTCACAGTCTTTCCTTCAATCGTTGACAGTCATTTGGTTTGTGCCCCTGTCCATATGTATAGAAATTACATTCGTTCACTAACTGTATGAGGCTTGAATATATTAGTTTATATATGCAGATAATCCATCACGTTTATTGCAATGCAGTAATGAGTATAGGTCATCTGTAGCATGGTGAATGGCAGATTCTGGTTGACAAGCTATTGACGGACTTATTCTCGAGCTAAAATGAACGAATGTGGATAACTCACAATTAATATCGTTCACTCGCAAGCATGCTTTTGATAGTAAATATAACACCATCCTATCGGGACTCTGAATATTTTCACCACTCGTTTAGGACTTGTACATTTTTACGTTGGTTTAGGACTTATATTATGTTGCACCGTGTGTAAAGACTTATAAAAATACCCATTGTTTATATGATATACAAAACTTTTCATTTTGTGTAGGACTTGGAGAATTTTTATGTTGTGTAGCAATTATTTATATAATGCAATAGTAGCATCATTGAAGGCACAAAAAAAGGACGAACCCTTGCTCAGCCCAGTAATTTAAACCCAGTTACTTGATACCTAGTGAAATTATCATTTTAACACCAAAAAACTTGGCAGTGAAATATAGGCTTAGACACAAGAAGTTTAAAATAAAATTTGTTATATATCATTGGACTGCAGTGGTGCCTTTATAAACATTTGTTGAATAAATTGTTTATGTCAGAGTGACTACTTGGTTTATTTAAAATTATTTATTTTTTTAATAAAATATTTTCACACAAAACAACAGCTTAACAAATAATTTAATTAAATGCTAATATCAATCGGTGATAATATTTTCACAATTTTGGCAAATTTACTTTTCATATTTTAAATTACCAGGGTCCCATAAAACAAAATTCTCTATTGGTTAATTACAACGGCCATCTTGCTGACCAGTTAGAACATGTAAAGGACACAGAAAATTACTTTTTTTAAAAAAACCTTTTACGAATTATGCCTTTTTAAATTTTTATCAGTAACTTAAGATAAAATGCTTCCTAAAGGTTTATGAAGAAAGTTCGTTGCAGCACAAAAACAATTCGAAGATTAGTCCAACATCGCAAGTATCACTACATGCACGTGCTTAAAGATAAAATAAATAATTCGGCCTGGTGCATGGTTTCGGAGCTCATCCGCAGGTGGGACATTCTTGGAATGGCTGGAACTTATTCCATCAGGAGTGAATATCCCTTAAAGGGTATGCCACAAGTCGCTATAATTAATCACGGCTTCATCCTTGGGGTGGGTGGGTGGACCACTGAAGAACACATTTTAAGCAACAAATAGAGCACTGGCCACCTTGAAAACATGAACGATAGTTTGCAAAATAAATAAACTACAAGATACACTTACCTGTTTTGCTCACTAAGATAACTCTACCACATAATTGTGGAATAAGAAGCCGAAGCCGAAATAAAAACAAGATGTAACATGATGAACGATCTGAACAAGTAGGGAGTGGTCACTGCCAGAAGTCGTCATGAGTAGGTATCGATTCGGAAAACCATCAATGAAATCGATATGTAACATTTCAGGATTAGTTGACTAAATTATCAAAGCGAAGTTTTGTCGCAAATAAAATTATAAAATGTGTAACATTTGTTGACAAATTTTAAATATAACAAATTTTATATACCATTCTTATAGACTCTAATTGTAATAAAACATTACACCTTTTATTGATGACCCGGAAGCATTAAATTCATGATTGGCATTAAGTGAAATAATTCGTTATGTCCAAAAACAAATATGAGGAAGATTAAAGAATTTGCTAGTAAAACCTAGAATACTTAAGGGTAACGAAAAGACAATCTGTGCTAATTAGAACCAAATTAATTATTGCTTCTGTGACACAACTATAGGTGCAATAACATACGAATTTGTTTCGTGAAACCAAGTTTTGAAAGAATGCAAGGTAAAGTATCTGTGACACATTTTCCAAAAATATGCAAAAAAATTAATGACACAGCAAACATTAGTGAATTACATAAATACATACATAAACGAATCTGGGTCACAGTAACAGTAACTGCGAGAACTTAACAGTCATCAAAAATAATTGCATTCTATCATTAAAAAAAAGACTAAATGCTGGAACTGAACACTTGCGTTTTGCCACACAGCGAACGAAATTATTCCCAGAAAAAGAATACAAATTTCGAAAGTCACAAAAATACGAGAAAACAGCAAAGCAGGTTCCACAAAAAATTGCACACACTCTCCCCCTGAACGGGGCAATGGGATTCAGAGGCCGGACCAAAACACTGGCACGCACACATAAATCCTCAACAAAGAAGTACAGATCAAAACAAGTTTAGGGAAACCAACTAATCTTCAGTGGAGGCAAAATGGGAGGGCAGAGGATATCATGACAAACAGCTCATTTCTGTGACATAAAATACAAATATGGCAATGAGATCAGGGTTGAGAAAAGATTGAGAAGGTCAAGGATGCATGGCATACCAAACATCATGGAAATCAGTTCGCTGAGGATATGTATTCAAAACTGAAATGTTTCTAAAAAATAATTTAAAACATACTGTAGAAAACATTCCAACTAAGGTCACTATGGAATAGTCTCTAAGCTAAAGGCGGAACTAAAAACTACAATACATAAGGGAGAAATTTACATCGTATCAACTTAAATTTATACTCAAAATCAAACTAGTCTAGTAATCTATACCAACTTAGCTTAGTACTCAAGAGTAAGTTAAATTAGTACTTCATGCTAACTTAAATTAGTACTCAGGATTTCTTTTTGCATTTATAAAGCATACAAATAGAATTAACCTCAAAGGGACTCGAACCAGTGGGTGATCAGGCCACTATCAAAATCAAGTCAAGGCCACAAAGAAAAGTGCCTCTGGGGGTGAGGCTTCCTACAGCAAAATTATGACTGGGGTAGGTAAGGGAACCGAAAATTATAACTGAGGTGGGCTAAACCCCAAAAATTATAACTGAAGTGGGTTGCGCCCCCGAAAATTATAACTGACTTGTCAGTCGAACAAAATATTTACACACATAACTTACAGCTGGGGTCTACAGCTGATAGACATGTAGAAAAATCCACAAAATTTACTTACAAGATGTTTGATGAAACTTCTTCATATTTACCAAAATTGTGGTCAGCAATAATGGCAGTGACTGGCATTAGAAAATGTTGGATCTGGTAGGATCCAGTCAAGTGAAAAGGAAGATTTGCCATCTTCTTGTCAACTGACCTGCTGACAGGGAGAGCTTTACATAAACCTAGATCACCAACACAAAATAGGTTGTCAATGCGACAATTATTATACCTAATACGATCCTTGAAGAGAGTTCATTTAAGTTTCTTGGAGGTTGCTGCACAAGCCTGACAGATGCTCTTAGAAGCATGAGGTAACAAATCATTGAAATGCCACAAATTAGACAGAGGGTTATTATGCAAATAAGTGAAGACAAGATTAAAGGTACTAGTCTTATGTGACTCGTGTATAGCAAATTTAAAGGCAATCTACAACCACAGGAGATTCTTATCCCAACTCGAATGATACATCACATGTAAGGCTGTGAGGGCCGAATGGATGTTTCGGTTGAAATGCTCCACATGCGAAGTAGGCAAGTTGTACAGAGACAGAGTAATATGGAGAATGCTATAAGAGAAACACATATCACAAAAAATCTTTGAAGTGAACTGCGAGCCATTATCATATACAATAGATGTGGGCATACCAAAATGTTGGATGACACGGGCGTGCAAGTTGATGCAGCATTAACTTTTTTCGTAGGGATACAAATTTAGAAAAAATCATGAACACAAACTCACATGCTTTTACCAAACATACTCCTGGGAAAAGGGCCAACAAAAACAATGAAACGTTTTTGCTTAGGCTTCTCAGCAAAATCTGATAAGAGAAGACCTATGTGTGTGTTCTGAGCAGGCATACAGAATGCACACAATTTAAAATGATTAATATATTCAGCAATTTCGGTATCCATGCATTTCCAGATGAAATAATTTCTAATAGCCTGAATGGTTTTGCAGGTCCCCTAAATGGGTACCAAGGGGTGAGGAATGAAAGAAATAAAAAACAATGTGTTTGAGATGAGTAAGCAGCACAACATGTTTTACATTATCATGAGATTTACAACACAGAAGATCTTTAGACAAATAAATATGGTTTTTGTTTAGTACCCGTGCTCAGCTTTGTGGTGATTTCTTAAATATGATGGTTTTTTTATTAATGCTTTTTGATATTTGTAAAAGTAAAAAGGAAATTCTACTAGGTCATTGCAATTTAGAAGAACTGCTGTTTCAGTACTAACTTTTATGTTATCAAACATGAGAGAGATAGAGAGAGAGAGCGAGAGATAGATAGATAGAGAGAGAGAGAGAGAGAGAGAGAGAGTCAGCTACTATGTTTTAGGAACATTAAATATGCTGCATCCTAAATTTCAAAAATTAGACCCTAACGACCTGACGGCCGATTTTTCTCAGTTTTCGTGGGTGAGCCAAAAATCACGCCAATGCCTGATTGTCAGTTTCTAGAAGGAACTCATCATGTTATAAAACAGTCAAAATTTGTCAATGACAAAAACAACCGCTAAACATCATTCTAGTTCATAAATGGAAGGCTTTCTCTCCTGGAATGTCAGTGTACGGGACACGAAAGAAATCGGCTACCCAATGCCATTAAACTCCTGACACAGGACAGCTCCCAGACAAACTGGAAGTGGCCGTCTACATAATGAATTCCTTAGAAAATACTGGAATAAATAAACAGGGGGGTTAAATATGTAATTTTTGAGGGTCTCAAAAGACTTTTGATGCTCGTCTCCCCACACATATGATACTGTTTTTTGCAATAATGGATTAAGTGGTGCATCCTTCTCAGCCAAATTGGGGATAAACTTCCCAAAAAACTGCACCATGCCAATAAAATGGCCATTGCCCTTAACATCCCGAGATGACGGAGAATCCCTGATACACCTTGACTGCTCAGGATCAATGTAGACACCTACAGTAATGTAGGAAATACCTGAAATATATTGCTCAAGTTGACCCGTCTTTTCCAGCCGACACAAATATGTCTTCCCTCTACTAGGCACAAACATCTACTGCTTAGAGCAGCGGAGCGCTCGCGAGGCGCCAGGTGACCCGTAGCGACAGGAGGCGTAGCTACAAAAACCTCTTGCATGTTCCATAAAATTCTTTCAGTTTCCTTCCCTAATCATTATATTTTTAGCCACATTTTGGGTGTATAAATAACTGCTTACTCAGCTGAAAAATTTTGCAGTTTTCCTTTAAAAGTGTTGTGGTCTGGCTGGCGGAGGACGACGTCAACATTGGAACCTGCAGTTAGGCTATATTGCACTAGGTGCTGTAATTTTGAAATTGTCATGAAGTTAACTTATTTTACGAGAATGTATTTTACACGTTGCTTGGGTAATCAATAGATTAGAGTTATGTAGTTGGGATCCTGTATTTTTAAATTATTTATGCCTTCCCTGCATTCTGAGGTAGTATTTTTAGTGAAGACTTTTTATAGTTAATTTTTTATATACATACAGCATTTCCTGAGATATTGAGGGAAGCGATTCTTCGCCATTTACATTATAAAGATAACAAGCTGGTATCCTTATATGTTTTTTGTGAGAGGTGGAACTTTCTTAAGCAATGGATTTGGTGTGGTCAGCTGAATAAATTTTTACTGGAATAAAACTTTAAGAGGATGTTCGTAGACTTGATGAGATATGTCTGTTGTTTAGCTACCTCAGTATAGCACTATCTGTGAAATCTAAAGGAATATTAGTACTTTTTAACGATTTTTATAGTGTTCTATTAGATGTTTTCCGAGGTAATGTATTGTAGATTCCTCTTAAAGTTGTGCTACTGTTTGTTTCTTTGCCATCATGGTTAGCGTATGCCTAATCTATTACGGTGTTAATGTTTTTATGCTGTCGTGCAAAGGAGATCTTTCTTCATCTTAATTTCATCTTAGAGCTGCTTTATTATTTTTTGCGTCTTCTTGTTGGGAAAATTATGACAGCGTTGTCTTCTTGCATGTTGAAGTATATATCCACCCCCCTCCCCAATCCACAACAAGAAAGATTCATCAAGGAGCACCAAACAATATTGGAATTGATTAATCATCTCAAATTTCTTATTTTTTCTTGTAACCGATTGATGTTCTATATATTGATACTTATTGAATTGTGTGTATTGCGTTGACAAACTCCACCATATTCCACCTATCTCTTCTTGCCTTTCTTCGTCCTTCTTATACCCCAAAAGATACATAACAAGAAACTATGCCACTATACTGAAGGCAGAACTGTACGCATCCTATAGGTCCTCCTCTGCTTTGGTTGTTCTTCATTGATTAAAACAAATTTACGATTTGAAAATGTTTAAATTTACGTCCTGGCTTCAACTCCTTTCCAAGGAGACTATCAGACGGCTTCTCGAACAGTGCCATGCCCCTGATTGTGTAAATAATCCGACATTCACCTGGAGTGATTTCGGGAAAGTAAGAGGAACCAAATATCTGAATGTTTTGGATCGGAATCGAACTCGTATCCTTCCGAATACGGGTTTAAATGGTGTATTTGCTCTCTCATGTTAGTCAAGTAGTATATTGTTTATTTCTTGTATGTAAATTAGTTACGAAAAACGTATATAAAGAACTTTGTAAAATTATATATATAAAGCATATATGATACAACCTAAGAACAGTTTAATATCCCAGGAAATGGTTTTCATATCTGATAATTTGCCTCGTATATTACTAAGTTCACGAAAAAGGGAAAAAAATTATGGTATTTTTATTTACATCATTCTGTGTGTGGGTGCAACAAAAATACTCACTAACATTTTCTATAAAACCTTTTTCTTAGATTTCCACACTAATACAAAATGTAACAGGTTGGCTGAGCATGAGTCGGTAATGGGAGGGGGATTTGAATCCTAAATGTGACAAATAATTTTCAGACATATATAAGACAGTCGAAATTTTTAAGAGTTGGATGGAGCTGCATCTACAAGCCCAAGAAGCGAGGTAGTGGTACGGGTGATACGTGCATGGCTAGTGCATCATCCCTCCTACGCACAAGTAGTGCAATTTTATATCGTGACGTACTGTGTAATTAGATCTATAACAGTGTGACTTTATTACAAACTATGAAAGCCTACAGATTTAACTATGCCTTTATGTCTGTACTTTTTGCTTGCCGCTTAAGGAAACTGCGTAGGCAAGCTTTAAAAAATGTGAGATTTCAACATTTTCATTTTTTTCTCCGGGAAAACACTTAATAAGACAAGTATAAAATAGGGCATAGATTTTTTTTGCCTTTTCTGACAAAAAGTCGTATTTGCAGAAGATTTATTTACCCAAATGCGTGAATTTCCGCAAGTTTCAGTAAAACCTACTCTTAACGTATCTGTTTGTTGTGTAATGTTTACAGTATATAAGAATGCATCATGTAAGTACGTTTCTATATGTTTCGTGGAATGCACATATGCCTACAATCTCGCTCTGCTGTTTTTGCACTATAACAACTTGTGAGAGAGTAATGAATATGATAATGACTTGAGTTGATGGACGAGTTTTGAATATTTAGGTAATAGCATATAAGAAATGGAAGTGAGGCAAATGTTTTATTTAAAGTAAGGTTTTTTGTTTTATTTCATGTTTTATTATGTAAAAAATAGAAAAAGATTATTTTCTTTGAAATATGTCTTCTGGCCAGTTATCACCTGCTCACAATTTCCAGACAACCCAGTTAGATTTGGAACAAAGAAAGGGAGTATTTCCATGTTTTTAGGATTTTAAACAATAGTGATTTTTAGAATTTGTCTACATATATAACTCTATCTTTAATTTCGATATGCATTTATTAAAACGGCATACATTTATTTACATCGCCGGGAAATACATCAAGGTCTTTTCAATGACTAACTTTTAAATTTGTAATGGGATAGAAACACGTAATAATCCAATTCAAAACTTAACCTCGTTGGAAATGGAAGAAAGGTTTTAAATCGAAGTTGATCTGGATAAAATATATCCTTATTAAAGATTAAAGATTTATTTGGGGTTTAAAAACTAGTGACTTTATGAATATGCCTGCATTTAAATTTTATTATTTAATGCTATTATAAAAGAAGTTAAAAAAATTAAGCAGGGAGCCGTTTTCGTTTTTCTTGTTGGGGATGGAGTGAGGTCTGTCAATACAGATTGCTTATGATCTCGAGAGCAGTTTTGGCTTGGTATGACGGTTGAAGTGTCATTCCCTGAGGTTGTCGGTAAACGTGTGTAGTGGATGGAGATTGGAGATGTCTGAACTGTTTCAGAGAATGAAGTAAGACTTGGGAAAACCATAAAGTTTGATTGTTTGATCTGTAGTGCATTTGATAAATCACAGTCTGTGTACAAATTAAAAATAAAAACCAAGACTTGGTTAGCCGGAAGTGAGCAATGATTCTGCTGTGATGTGTATTTCAGGGTGAAATTAATCTAAGCTTATGTCTATTGCATAAATACTACTTACACATACATTCTTTTCATTATGCGAATATAATTTAAATATCCTTGATGGTACACGAATCGAGGACTATGTTTTTAAGCTTACAGTCGCCTTCCAATCTCATAAACCGTGATTCGATAGATTATGTATATTTAATTTCAACACAATATGCAATACTCGATTAAATACACAAATATTATCGATAATTTATTTGTTATGCGAACAAAAAAATCTGAGTAATCTTGACAGGATATGAAGCAAGGAGTAACACCCTCAAACCTAAAACCCTTACCCTGCTGTCTTGTAAATTTTTTTCACCTCGATATGAAAAAAAACATTCAAGTAATAAGAATGAGCAATGCCAGTTGCGATGAGTGATATGAATATGTTTGGTTTAAAACTTACATTAGTAAATTTGTAAAATATATGTTCAATGTTATATATATTACCGTATTCCAATATGGGTGTTAGACCATCGGATTTTCACTACAGTATGTCAAGTCGTATATGCCGATATTTTTTTAGTAGGATTACACAATATTTGAGAAACTATACAATAAATGCTGAAAACACGAGTCATATATTGTTAAAATGTAAGTGATAAAAAATTGCAACTTTTAAAACAGATATTATGTCCAATATCATCGGCCTACAATTTTTTTTTAACAAAAACTTATTTGTTGATAGAGATGCTATTGCATGTACTTCCGACAAGCCAGTTTCGCTGGTGTATAGAGAGATTAAAAGTTGACCGATAGCTGCTGTCCTCTAACAGCAGTATTACGAACCTTCCAGATCCTCGTCTCAGAAGGCTAGTGACCTCCTTCTCGCATTCCCTGTAGACAGAAGCCAGTTGTGAGGACATTGTCTGCCATCCCCTAGCCAGTGGCTCGCTCTCGGACCCGCCAGCATTTGCATCGACTTGATTGGTGTGCCGGCGAAGAGCGGCTTACAGGGAATATGTTACAGTCGCGGGTTAAAATCTAAGCACATATGCAAATATCTGGTTAATCTTGAGTGTACAGTGCTAGCGAGTGGTTTTGTAACTCGTCTCTCCGCACGTGTAAAAAAAATTACACAATCGTGTATTTATTATTAATTACTGTTTTACTTGCACAATTAAATAATAAAATGTTATGTAGTAAGTAAATGGGGGTAAGTGTAAGATTGTATAATCTAATTAAGTAATTTAATTATTTATTACAATTATTCATCCAGTCACTTTATGTGACATGTTTTACCCGTCTTTCATAGCATGCGGGCTCGTAGATCCGACACGAGGCTTTTATAATAATTTATTAATATATGTTAAGATAATTTCAATAATTAATAATGAGCATCAATAAACAAGATGTTCGGAACCCAAGTAGCAACATATGTTCGCCCAATGGTTGGCATTTGGTTGGCAAGACTGGCAATATGTTGAGTTAGAAAACAAACATGAATACAATATTAGCCAAACGTAATATGCCATCCAAACATTTTTACTCGAAAAGTTTAATGAGATACTTCGAAAAAACATATATCAACACCTCACTATTTCAAAAAATGTTATAACATGTTCCAACAGCAATTTTTGAAAAATTTTAAAGTGTTGGCTAAGTGTTGGCAACAAGTTGGTAGATGTACTGTTGAAATAGCTATTAATTTTTATGTTGGGCAAACATTGTACAACTAACACTATAATGTTGAATTAATGGAATAGTTATTCCTAATGAAATCAATTCAATTTCCTCTATTGTATGAGACATAAATGTTGTTCAAGATACTGACCGCATTTCTATGAGATATGTTCAGTTGGTTTTTTGTTGGAACAATATTGGGAACCAAACATTTAATGTTTGGTCATTTTTCGCTAGTTGGGATAACGTTGTGAAACTAACACATTTTCAACAATGCTCCATAGAAAGACTGGGATGAGAAAAAAAAACATAGTTTCCATGTATGCATAAACGTTTGGTTTTTGATACATAAACTAATTGTATTTAAATATACTTATTATGGCCATGGTTGGGTGATTGTTGGCAACTACTTAGTAAACAAAAAAAATGTTAGTTGTCCCAACGTTGCCTTAATGTCTGGCTCTAGCATTGGGCCAACATTGGAAAACTTAAATTGGCCCAGCGTCAAATGTCACTCAGGGCAATGTTAACCCAACATGTATTTTTGCCTTGGCTGCCAAAAGAAGTATGATGCTCAACCTACTTTATTGGGTGAAAATAATTTTATAGTTTTCTACACACTTTCCTATATGCTATTTCTTTCTAATAGATGTAATATTAATCAGAAAATCAAAACACTGTTTGTTGGCTTTACATTGGTTAATTGTGTGTATGTTATATATCACCAATCTAATATGACAGAAACCCACATACTAACTAACATCCCAGCAAACACAACCTGTCGGCAGTGTCGGCAAATTGTCGGCGCTATACCTGTACTGTCGGCAACTGTCGTTTCAATGCCAGAAGATAGCCATCTGACAACGGCATGATGTATTTTTTGAAACAGTATGTTTGCTGTTAGAAAAAAGCAACGGCTGACTGTATTTTTTTGGATAACAGATAGATATCACCTAAATAATGGTGTGATATCTCACAGAAAAAAAGGTTGCCAATAGCAAAAATAATATTCTGGGCCGATTCCGATATAGCATATTTATTTTTCGGTACAGCTAACGTTTTCGAGACATGTCTGTTTATCACAATAAAGATACAAATATGATGTCTTTTTGCCGACAAACTTTTTGAAAGTGTTTTTTGAATAGGCAATATGTTAGCTAGCTGTTAGTGGTATGATGTCTTTTTTGAGACCATATGTTAACCGTTAGCATGTTTATTTCATGATTATATACATGTCACGTGGTAGCCCGTGGGATTTTTTACTTTGAAATTTTTTTCATTTGTACAACCATCTGACAGATATATTAAAAACTAACAAAAACTATTTTGTTTGCAAGCCTTTAAAAAAACAAAGAAATAGTTTTAAATAATAAGTGTTTTAAAATAATTTCTTATATTATCATGGAATTTAAATATTCATTTATTATAATTTGTGTCATGATAAATTGGAAATTACAGGAGAGTATCAGCAACTGACCCTGTGGTGTATAGGTTAGCATGAGGGATTTAGGTTCGACTCTCATGCTCTGCAAGCGAAAGATTTCCATATTATATCGTGTGCTGAGAAGTAAATGAAATAAATATATGTAATGATGAAATAACCATTACTGAAATTTTTAATCGAAACATTAAGGGTTTTTCATATTTATACTGCTCATTTCTGGACTTCATGCCACTGCAGGCTAGCCTTCATAATGACCTCCAGCCATCGCTGGCCCGGCGTCTCGCCGCCATCCAGCTGCCACAGGCCCGGCATCTCGCCGCCATCCAGCCGCCGCTGACCCGGCATCTTGCCACCATCCAGCCGCCACAGGCCCGGAGTCTCGCCGCCATCAAGCCGCCACAGGCCCGGCGTCATGCCGCCATCAAGCCGCCGCTGGCCCTATGTCTTGCCGCCATCCAGCAGTCACAGGCCCGGCATCTTGCCGCCATCCAGCCACCGCTGGCACGGCATCTTGCCGCCATCCAGCCATCACAGGCCTGGCGTCTCGCCGCCATCCAGCCGCCGCAGGCCTAGCGTCTCGCCACCATCCAGCGGCCACAGGCCCGGCGTCTCGCCGCCATCCAGCCGCAGCTGGCCCGGCGTCTCGCCTCCATCCAGCCGCAGCTGGCCCGGCGGCTCGCCGCCATCCAGCTACCACAGGCCCGGCATCTCGCCGCCATCCAGCCGCCGCTGACCCGGCATCTTGCCGCCATCCATCGGGCTGCTGCCGACATAAAACAGAGGGCCGGTATCATCTGGCCGGAGTTTGTCGGCTATCTTTTACCAACCCGATTCCGGCCAGTAATTTTTGTGTATGTCGGGCCAGAATACATTTTGTATCTTGCCATTAGCGCTATGGGGTATTTTGGAATCTGTTGTCAAACAGTCAGCCGCCAGTCCATATTTCCATCGGGCTGCTTATGGCATAAAACTGTGGGCCGACGTCATCTGGCCGGAGTTTGTCTGCTATCTATTACTGGCGCGATTCCGGGGTGTACTTTTCGTGATTTTTGGGATTGGTACTACTTGGTTATTTGCAATTTTGTGTTTATTTGCTAAATAATAATATTTTCTCTTTCAGAAAGGCATTCACACAATCATTTATCTGCAATTAATTAATTTAGAATTTGTAAGCAGCCAGAAAAACAACATAGTGCAATTTAATATGAATCCGTGTAACCGTTAACTTATTATTACTATTTATTTAATGCACCATATATGAAATATAATTATTTTAAGTTTGCAAGTGTTCCTGATATTAGTTATCATTTTTTCAGTGTGTAAACATCAAAGACTTGTTCTCTACAGAAGAACAAAAAATGTATCATGTATGTAAGAATATTTCGTAACGTAATAATTTGTAGAAACAGTCAGAGGTGCCTATGGGCCTTTACATACTGTGATTTTGGTGTTGAAATAGTATGACATTTGTTGCAATTTCATGGGCGGCCTTGGATTTTAAATGTTATTATTATTGTTTAATACATATTTACTTGGATTATGAGAAAATAATTATGGCATAGTATATCTGGAAAACAATCAAAATAAATAAAACCTCCAGTTAAAAAAAATACTTAAAACCTCTACTACGCTAATATATTTCAAGAATAACTGAATGTGTGTCAGTCTCTAGTAATCCAACACAGTAGCTGAATCTAGTGGCTGAATCTAATGACTTCCATTGATAAATACCTTTAAAGTTTCTTGGTTGCTGAGTTCTTTTTGAAAATTTGTCCCTTGACGCGACTACGTTACAGCCAAAGTCCCCAACTTTACGACCTGTTAGAAATACGAAAAAATGACCGCGACGAAAAGGCAGCAGTCAGAAGTTATTATATTTTTCTTGTTGTGCACGAAACTTGTATTATCTTACAATCAAGTCAACCATGAAGTCGACACTACTCTGTCCCAGAATAACCTCTGGTGGTTTTAGAAGGTCTCGAACTGCCTTCAAAATAACTGCGCACGTTACATCTAAGAGAGAACTCATACAAACCAGCTGAAGTCTGGCAAAGCAGGAAGAAAGACTGGACTAAAATTCCTAAAATACGTAAAATTTCCTGTTTGAAAACAAAATTTAATAAAACTATTAAAATGCAAAGACAGGTCGTTGGCAACACTGATCATATTTAAATACACCTCTACACGGGAAATTGGTAAATAAAGCATGCTAAGTAAATAAATAGTGTTATTAATTTTTTTTTCGAACAGTGTTCAGCTTGTAGAAATTCTACGCTACATATTTTTGATCAAATGGAACATATAACATTTCGGGATCAGGAATTGTACAAAGAAAACCATTATTGTATCAGTGGGGAATCTTGTATAGAACTACAACATGTAAATATTTCTACTTTATTTGTGGAGTTGTAACTGATGAACAGTAAGGTTTCTCATGCAGACTCTGACCAGCAGTTTGTATATAATATGTTCTGCTTTATCTTTAATTCAGATTCTTCTGTACTGATCGTTGACTTGCATATTTTCTGATATTTAAATGATATGCGATGCTGAAATATAAATTGCAATATCACCCTGCAACACCTGTAAAAATACGTTTTTCATGCATGTAATTACCCTACATTATTTTCTTATTTTTAACGCTACACATATAGTCATATAAGATTATATGAGATAATTTTCAAATGTCACCTACGCCAGTTCATCTGTTTGTAATTTTTTTTAACTCGTAGAATTTTTTAAAACTTGTTTGGTTGCAATATTTTATGATAAATTGGAAAGGCTAGTTTATTTTTCATTGTGTATTTATTTTTATGTAATTAATATATATTTTTTGTGTGATCTAGTTTTTGTAAGTATTTCGATATTATTGTATTGTATCTCAGTTCCGGGATCACGTATTCTTTGGTTTTTCAGCAGTTAGGCCATTGGAAGTAGTTCATGTGGGTGGTTTAAATAGATTTGATCCCCATTGGCCCTCAGGTTTAAGTACTGGCTTAAGCTTAAGCTAGCACCAGTCGACAGAGAATAATGCTCTCTTCGTTAGATGTATACAACCAAGTCTGACGTACGCTAGGACCACCTGTCTGATGGGACGGAGAGGTAGGATTTTAATTGGTTTAAGGTGTGTGGACGTTTTTCTTGAAGTCACTTAATAGTATTCTACAACCAGCAATGAAGTGTGAGTTGATAGCCTCCCTTTTTGTTAGGTTTAGTGGTTAGGAGAAAGCCATGTTTGAGGACGCCGTCTACGTAAGTGTAGAGCTAAGCTCCACGGAATAAGCACCTTAACCTACCCCACTAATTCCTACGAGAGCATCGTACATTCAGTCCAGTTGGTGAATTAAAGATAAGTTCTACGCTGCGAGCGGACATTTTCATAAGTACATAATTTTGATTTTTTTTTTTTTTTTTTGGTTGGATCAGTTAGTTTTCGTTGAGTGTCCATTAAGCAAGCAACACCATTTTGAATTCCTAAGTATGGAAGGTCCCAGTACAATTACGCTCACAGTAAAACTAGAGATAAGTGTGACTTTTACCAGAGCTAGACTGTATAGTGAGCACAACAATTTTAAAGTTAGATCTTAATACGTAAAGGAGTATAATTTTTCATTTTTGAAAACAAATGATATCTGACACTGGCAAGTTATGATAAATAACCATCATAGGGTTTAAGCAGGCTAAGCATGACCACTTTTAACGTTACTAGTATAGTAGTGTGTGTTTCTGTATTTGCTTATATTGCCATCATGGTTATTAATTATACTTTCTACTAAACGATTGCAAAGGCCTAAACAGAAATGGCAAAAGAGAAATAAAGTAACTACAACAAAAGGATGCATTTGCTCAATTCCCATAAAAATAGGGTTTTTAGGCTTACAATTAATTAATATTATTTTTCCTGTTCTTATTGCTACACATATTGCCATGTAAGGTTTCATGTAATATTTTTCTCAGAAGACAATTATTTTATTTCAACTGTCTAATGAAATTTAATTAATTTTCATTAATTATATATTTTTTAACTATTAGTATTTTCAAAACTTATATATATTGGGGCAATGAGATATATAATATATATGTATATTTATACAAATATATGTATATGTATACATATATATATATGTGTGTAATTTGGATAGACTAGTTCATTTCTCATTGTTTATTTATTTTATAAAATCAATATTTATTTGTGGTGTGATCTTAATTTTGTAAGTGTTTCTATTTATTGTTGTATTATATCTCAGTTCCGAGATCACGCATTCTGTGGTTTTTCAGCATTAAAGTCGGTAGAAATGGTTCATGTGGGTGTTTTGAATAGTTCTGATCCCCATTGGCCAGCAGGTTGAAATTCTGATTGTTGATTAGCTGGCATCTTTGGCCCACTTAAGCTAGCGCCAGCCGGCAGAGCTTAACGATCTCTTCGCTAGCAGCCTCCAATGACGTCAGACATAGAGCCGGACCTCTCTTCTGTAGTGTACGGTGTGGTAGCATTTTAAATTAATTTTAGGGTGTGCAGACATGTCCCTGAACCATCTTTTAAGTAATTTTGTAACCAGCCATGGAGCTTGAGTCAATGGTCGCCCATTTGCGAGGTTTAGTGGTCAGGTGATAGATAGTTTAAATATACCGTCTGCGTATATGTAGAGCGAGGCTCCTCGTATCTCCACCTTATTCCTACTACTGTGCTGATATCAAGTGTAGAATAAAAGGGCTTACAAGAACCAAACGCTCCCACAAAACCGACACAAGAAAAGCACACGTGGATCTAGTTGCGTCCAGTATGTATACTCACCAAAATGTAAGGAAGGCAATGCGAACCTACACATTGGCTTTCCAACATCTGTATACTGTGTTCTTTTGTATAAATATATTTTTATTTCTTACCAGACTTCAAAGGAGAGGATAGTATTTCTAAAGCAAGATGATTGTTAATACACTGATAAAATTACGAGAAGTCAAAAAAACTCTGTATCAAAGATTCATCTGAAGGTAAGTGAAAGGTTATAAAACACAACACAATCTGTTTCGGGGCATGACAACTTCAACATTTATTTACCTCAAAAAACTCAACTTACCCACACAACAAAAAGTTAAAAAAAATTATTACTTCATACAAAATAACAATAATTAAAATCTCAAACTTTCAACACCACATGTTAATCTCGTACGTTGCATGTAATTTTGATTTTTAATTTTTTTTGTATTTTTTTTTTATCTTATTCCACAAAATTTTGATACGAAATTTAATTACTAGAGATCTACTGTAAAATGACAACATGACCACTTTAGTTAGGGCAAACCAAAAATAAATTTTATCCTGGTTTATTAATTCATTTAGAATGACAATTTGAATGGCGACCATAAACAGTAAATCAATTAAAAGACAATAAAAAGGCAGTGGCCAATAAATTAATAATTACATTAGCTTGCATGACTAGATTGCACATTGAAAACATAATACTGAAAATTGTCATTAATTGTGCCTACAATGACACGAACAAATACAGCACCGTTTAAAAGGCGCGTAACAAATTATTTTCAACAACGACACGTAGAAAACATGTCACACAAATTCAGCGGCAAACCTGTTAAGCACAGTCATGTAATCCAGGTAAAACCAGAGTGCATTAAATTTGTAGTGTACGCTATTGACCACTTGCCATGCACGTCACCATCGGGCAATATTCATTAAATACATCCATGAAGCGCAATAACCATTCAGGAAAATTACAATTCATGTAGCACTTAAAAATCATTAAAACGACGATTATAAAATGTACTGTAATGTAACTCCTTGAACCAGCTACCAATTCCTTCAATTAAAAAAACAAATACGAAAACTCACTTTAAAATTCAAGTAACGAACGCACCACGACCCAATGCGGATCATTAAAGGGCGTGACTCTAAAATTAACACTTTAAAATTTACTTAAAAGGACTGCTGAAATACTTGGTAATATTCAGATGGCACTCGGTAAAAGGCAGAAGGGCCATCAAAGCACCTGACTAATAAAGAATTTAAAAGGACAAACACAATTAAAATAAACTAACTTGTGATATTCCTTGCCCAGGCTGAGTTGTGGTCGCATAAACCAGTAAAGAATACGGCCGGGACTCGCATAAACCAGTAAAGAATACGGCCGGGACAGTGGAATGGGGCAACGATTTAACAGCTAAGGTACGCACTCGTAAAAGCACCCAAGTACGCACATGCTCTACATAACCCAATATTAAATCAAGCAAGAACACTATCAAAATTCAGAACTGCTAAAAGACTACAGAAATCGTGCACGCAGCTACAGTAACTGTACTAACTCACCTGCCAAACACTAACCCAATTCTTAAAACAGTCGACAACTCACCGGCATTTCCCACCGTGGCTCCAATCTAATCGCACATTACTCAAATTGCACAAAATTGAATTTAAACTATAGGCACTGCTGCAGTATTACATTAAAATGTGATGTCTAACTCCATGGTCAGTAGGCCGTCTGCGTGGTCTACCAGATCCCTAGGTATATGACGAAGTGACTCTCGGAGGCACCAAGGTAGATTGTGTTGCCGGAGGGTAACAGCTCGCACCCAGCTGACCATATCACTCCCTCCGACGCTGCTCACGTGACCCACCTAGAGGGGATGAGGGTGGTTGGGAAGAGACAAAGGATAGGGAGCGAAACTTAGCGGGGATAACCGGAATTATTCGGAGCTGTTCACAATAAATATATGTACTACACGCGACTGCACAGCAGCACCATCTCATCTGCCTGCCCTAAAATGTCCTTCACTGTCCAAAACCATAACTGTCAGTTCAAAGTTTAGCTCGGGTGACCCATACTCACAAACAACACAAACAGTACAATTATAGACCAAGATGAAGAAAGCTCTTGAAGTAGAAGAATAATCGCAGATAGGTAAAAGTCTTAAGGGCAGGAACTGTCTCCCAAAACAAACTGAAAGTATAGTTTTAGATCACAGACAGGTATAACCATTATCTTGAACTCAAATCGATGCACAGTCTTGACAAATACACAAATTGCAACATCTTCCCCGGGGAAGAATCAGTGGGTAACCAGGCGACCAGCCCCAGTGCCAAGAGTAGTGTCTCTTCTCGAGCAGAGGGTCAGGCAGGGGCACAAAGTCCTTCAGGCTTCAACTTCTGGCCACATCCAAACTCCAATCCAGGTGTCGAAGTCAGAAACATCTCCTCCGAGCCCCTCAGGGGCATGAAAGCTTAAAACAAATAATATAGGAGAGACTAGCAGAGGGAATAAAAACCATCCGAAATAATAAGGGAAGAAAAACATTAAAAGGGAAATACGGTTCAAAATCACACAATACATAGCAATGACAAAATAAACAAGCCGACAGCAGTGTTAAAATAAAATAACAACATTAAGTTCTACAAACAAACTTCTTTAGCTGAGAGATGAGTGCTTTATGATAAACTTTTCCACTGGATGGGGAGGTTAACTTCACCGTGCTCGGCCTAAGGATTTTTCAAATTTATAGGGGCCCAAGAACTTCGGGTCTGCCCTACATTACCTTGCCTGGCCAGTTTACACATTTGTCACGACTCACACGATCTCAGAAAGGCTGCGACATCACTCCATAGAGTAGGCCAAGCGAACTAAGACGCAATCTTCTGAAAGGTCCCAAATGTCCTCCAAAATTGGAGTCATGGAATTATGGCAAGACCATAGGACATAAAGACTTGGGCACAACGACCTTACGAGCCATTCTGTTCTTTCCAGTGAAATACAGTATCTCCTTGTCCTGGACATAAGGTAGAACTAAACCCTGAGAAAGATCCTGGAAATTTTATCACACAAATCATCTGCAGACTGAGCCTCATGCAGCTTGGTAAAGAATTCGGGGAACCCTTGTATTAAATTCATGGAAGCCAAGGGTGGGGCTTCCTGTTCCACTTCAAAATATTCCACATCGAAGTTGCGAGAAAGAGCATCGGCGCCACGAACATGGTGCACCTTGAACCGGAATCTGGACAATCTGAGAACCCACCGCCCAAGTTTCACCAACTGCTAAGGATTGTTTAAAACCGAACTCAAGGCCTGATTGCCGGTAAAGAGATCACACTCCTCGCTCTCGATGTACCCACTAAACTTTTCTAAACCGAAATTACAGGCGAGTGTCTCCTTTTCGTAAATGCTCAAGTTACATTCTGTAGGCATCAAGGAACAGCTCGCAAAGGCGACAGGTGCAACACCACCATCGGCATGCTGGCTTAGCACAGCTCCCGGTGTGTCACCACTAGTTGAGAATATAAAAAATAATTCTAAATTTGTTAATAATTTTTGGTCTATATATGTTAGGGGCGCTTCTAATTAAGCTCTATATTCCACATCTAAATGTTTTTTGATACCATCTTTAGCATGTTTATCAAATTGAGTAGATAGTAATTTTTTTTTTAGAAATTCTGAACCCAGCCACGGTAGATGGGTTGGTTGGCAATGAGAAATCTCCTATATTTATCAATGATTTTTGCTTAATATTTCAGCCCCAATGCTCATAGGTCCTAAATTTGGTCCATATTTTATAAAATTATCTTCTTCTATTTTTCGTTTTCTTCATTAAAAAGAATATTTATAAAAACAACATATATCCAACATAAGTGGCCGAATCACTAGAAAAACAACTAGAGAAGAATACACAAGTGGCTACATTTGATTTAAATAATTTAATTTTTAAAGATAAAAGAATAACTGTTGTGTTTGATAAGAAAAATAATTATTGGTTTTATGCTAATCAAATTGCTGGAATACATGGGTATAAACGACCTAGAGATGCTGTTAAAAGTCATATTCGCAAAAAATATTTTTAAAATTATGAAGAGTTTAACAGCGGTGATTCGCCGCTATTGAAAAATGAACATCCAAACACAATATTTGTTAATGAACCTGGTCTTTTTCAACTTCTAGAAACATCTAACATGGAAAAAGCTGAAAAAATTTCAATTGCACAATGAGCATATAATTTTCTGGACCAATCGCCCATTTGTTGTATTTTAATGTTTTATATAATTATTCTTAGTGTCTTTCTTGCACTTCAAACCCCATGTGTTCTTCAATTAATTATATATATAGTTAATCTTTATATTTCACGAATATTCATATTTCCACCGCCTCTCCACCAGCATAAAAAGATGTATTTGACCATTATCTAAGTGAAAAACATTAGTCATTTCATTCCACTCTGAATGTAAATAAAATATATGAGATTGGTTTAAAATTTGTAATTAACCATTTAATTATTTATCATAATCTTCTTTGATTTTTTCAACTTTAATTGTAATAAACATTATTGTTTTTGAAATGATTAATTAAATTATTAAGAATATTGCCACCAAATGAATTCAAAATAATAAACATTATTAGTTTCTTTAAAAAAGCAAACTCAATGAGTAACAGGATTTGTTGAAATGGCAAAATTAACCACAGGACATTAATTTTAACATATTTTTTGGTAGTTCGTCAATCACATAAACATTTCTGAAATTTTTAATATTTAATGTTTTGCATAGTTTTCAATATCGATATTGGATAATGGAGCTAATTGGTTTTTTTTTTTTTTGCCTTCCTCTTTTTTCGCAACTACAACACTTCCAGCTTTATTTTCCATTGCTAAATTGTGTCCCTGTTGTTCTTCTAATTCTTTTTTTTTTTTTTTTTTTAAGTTTCGTCAACAGAATTATATATTGAAGCAGCTACTCCTGCTAAAGCACCAAGGTCAGTTAAAGCAGCAACTGATAATACCCCGTGATGAAAACCATGCTGTTTTTTCTTTTATTTTTTCTTTTTTTTTAGTATTGGCAATGCCAAGGTTAGCATGAAATCATTGCCTTCTTTAATTTTTTTTATTTTTTCGCTCAAGGTGATATTTTGTTAAAAATTTATCTATACACAAATCTCTTAATTGATCAATGGGTATATCGAAAGTTAAGTTTTTAACGGACCCGACAGACGTTGTCCTGTACATATGTCTTAAATCCGAAAATTTCCAACTTTTTTTAATAAGTTGTAACAATCTGGACCGTTTTGATGAAATTTTTTATAAAAAAAGTTATTACAATACCTGACGTCATCACATGTACAGTTACCACAATTCGACCTATCGATTGCGTGTAAATATGTATATACTATGAGCTAAGTTGAATATAGAAGCTATGTTGAATAGAAACTTAAACTTGTTATAATTAAAGGGTAAAAAAGATAAAACTCGAGCTATTTTCATAACAGGTATATTTTTTTAATGTACAAAAAATAAATTTATCCTAATCCCATTGAATGTACAATATTTTTGGTTAATCCTTGATGGGTATAAACAAACAAACTCGATGGTTTGCCAACCCTCGAACACGCAACATATAATTGGCCGTGCGAAAAGCAAGGATTTTCTAAATCTAAGCCACAAATTGTCATTGTTTGACAATAACTTATAAATAAAAAATTTATTAAAAAAACATTTTGTAGTGGACCGAATTGTGAATCTAAACCATTCTGGAATCCACTTGAACACACACAAAAAATTTAATCAAAATCGGTCCAGCCGTTTAGGAGGAGTTCAGTGACATACACACGCACAGAAGAATTTATATATATATATATATATATATATATATATATATATATATATATATATATAATATATATATATATACGCAGATTAAAAACTTAACTATATATATATATATATATATATATATATATATATATATATATATATATATATATATATATATATATATATATATATATATATTCAATAAAACATTTTAATTCAAAATCCTAATTTTCTTTTTGTAGACATTGTTGAGGCCAAGATGCTTTTTGTTCTCCAATTTATCAATTTATTTTGCTTCATTTTGAAAAATTTTATCAGCATTATGCCTAGATTATAAATTTTTTGTGGTCTCTATAAGCAATATCATGAAATTTACGAGCTTCATCTAGTTTATTCACTCCTGCATCTCCTCTTTCTAATCTTTCATTTAGTTTTGTAAATGGTCCACAATAATTATAACCTGGCTAATAGATTTCCGGGTAAATTTAAATTGTTTAATGCCCAGATTATAATGCCTTTGCCATAGTGTTCAGAATTCCAAAATGATTGCGGAATAACATTTAAAACTCTTATTAGATATGGGATTCCTTTCGTGGTATTAACAACAAAGTCAGAAAATTTATTGTTTAGCACATATATGTTTACCTTTTCATTGCAAAAATGGTCATTTCCAGCATTTTCTTCGTCATGAATAACTAATAATCGGTCAATTAATTTTCTAACATTGTCTATCCAAATACATTCTGTCGGCAAATTATTATATTTTTATACCTTCTCCAGATCTAGGAGAATATGTAAATTTCGCTCTTTCTGGTGTATTTGGTGCTGATTGTTGCTCTTATATAATTATCATAAATTAGCATAATTATATTTGCATACTTTCAAATTCTATTCGTGTGTATTGGATTTTTAGGATTATATTCTTGGAATGCAGCATTGGTTGATAAAACAATTTCTGTGTAATTTTCATAGTCATTATCGTTGAATTCACATTCCAGATCCGATTGTTATTTTGTTAACAAATTAGAAAGTCCTTCTGTTAATGTATATTCTTTGCCTTTAACAGATAGTTTACCATTATTTATGTTTACTTCTGTATCACCAATTAACCAATTTCAAATTTATGCCCATATCCTCGTAAACCAAATTCATCATCAAGAAAATTAATATTCTATGTAAGTAATTTTGTGAATAATTTTCTTTCAAAGGAATTTTCTTCTGGTGTTGGTGGATAGTGTAAATTTTTTGCAGCAAGAGGCACTTGTGCTGTTATTAAATTTTTGTTTTCTTCATATACTTGTTCTACTTTTTTTCCAATATTTTGTAACTCACGAATTAATGGTAGATCTTTTTTTTTTTTTTTTTTTTTTTTTTCATACGTCTCGGTTCTTTTTATAATTTCTGTGCTTCTCGATGAGCAATTTCACTCGAGAAACAGCCTGTGAATCCCTCATTTATATATATATTTTTCTTATAGATGAGTTATAAAAGCATTGAAAGTTTTCAGAGACAAACTTTACCCCCCCCCCCCCCCCAACCCGGCCACCAACCCAATATGAGAACAAACGAGGGGGAATTTAAATATTTACAAAAATCGAATTGAGTTAGATATTCCAATAGGAGATGGCTTTTCCTTTCCAAACGATGTTTATGTTTTGGAAGAATATCGCCTACTAAAAGGAGATAAAACTGGAGATGAGGCAAAATACGAAAAATTAGCTAATATTGATGCTTGTTTTAGTTTTTTTCTATTTCAGTTTTCTAGAGTAGAAATTTCATAACATAGACACGTTATTGAAGCTGTTGATAATCCAGGAATAACTTCGACAATCATGAATATTTTGCTAAGATCACAAGGTGAACAAAATTATTTAGAGTTTACTGGTGTTGACAATCTGTTCGTAGTGATAGATATAAGGAAATAAAATAATGTATCTATTGAGATATTTGTTTGGATTTATTCCCGTTAATAATGACGTTTACTGGAAGGGTGGTTATAAAATATCTTTTTTTAATCAATTTTTCTGATAACAATGGTATATTTGTTTACGAAACTAAAAAAAGCACATGGTTTGGTTGATAAAAGCTATGGTGATCCAGGTAAAATTATTATTGAAAAAATTAAATTTTGTGGCCTATTGTTGAATACGAAGCTAACACATGAATTGCAATTAAACAAAAAATACACTAAAATTCTAAAATTCATATTGGTTTTAAGTATCGGCAAATTTTAGAGAAAGAAATACCTGCTGGGACAACTGTTCTTAATTTTGATATAAAATATCAGTTCAATAATTTACAATTTGACATGCCTGATTTTGTAATTGTGGGTTTCGAAACTAATTTAAAAAATCGCACTGATCAATATGTGCATCCTTCAATGTTTGATCATTGTAATGTGAAAAACATTAAGGTAGAAATTAAATTTTTCTAAAGGAAAATTGGAATCTAGATATTGAAAATGATCTTTGTCTTAAAACGTTTCCGGCTTTTCATGATTTTAGAAATTCTAGAACAACATTAGATACTATACACAGAAATAATTCACTTTATTATATGCCAACTACAAACTATCATGGCGATATCAATTATTGTTCATTTTGCGGAAGAAGACCATTGTGTGATTTTGACTGCTTGTATAGAAAAACAGCAGTAGTTAAAGATAAAACAAATATAAATTTAGTGCAGTTTTTTAAAAAAGCTGTTGATTCTAATACAATTTGCAATGTTGTTTTAATCCGCCTACGCAATTTAACTGATGACTATTTGAAGGAAAATATCACTGAAGATATATAAATTTTTTATTTTATTAAATGGATAATATAAACGATTTTACAGAAACGAGAAATTCTTTCGATATTTTAATACAATTTTTAGATATTCGGTTCAATTGTTTTATCGAATAAAAATCATTTTTTTAAATCTAAGTGAATTATTTTTCTTTCTCTTGTGTTCATATGTACACATATTTTTATATAACAATCAGTAGAAGACTATTGCAGATATTGGCGCAAGTCAATAATTTAACTAAAATTTACGCAAATTTCTCATTTTCATGAATCACATTCTCAATATCTTCTGAAAACATGATTCGTCTCTTCAATCTCACCCCCAAAATCAACATTATTTGACCCAAATCTGCGTTCTCAATAAAGCACACTTTTTTTTTTTTTTAACATATTTTGTTCACTCTTTGATCAGTGGCCAATTTTCAGGGTGAATAAGGCTAAAGTTAGGTAAAAAAAAAATACTAATAATTTGAATAATATCACAAGAAAAGTATGAAAATTCTTGGAATTCGAGCGACGTTGACGTTTTATTATGTCATTCCGAACTGACATTAAGGAAATATGGCGCAAAGCTATTAATTTTAAACTATATGTAATGTTAAACGGTGTCTTAGTGGCTAGAGTGTTATCTTCTCTCTCCCTCCCACCACCCCCACCCCCTCATCGCTCTTTTGAAGTCGAACCGGGTTCCAGTCCTTGCGGGGTCGTTCCCGAATTTTCGCACGTGGGTATCGTACCGGATGATGACACTGTTTGGAGTGTTATCTCGGGAACTTCTTGTCGGGATTGTGGGTATTACGGTGCAATAACGTATTGGCCTATGCTGTGTTTTTATATTGTTAAATGTAATATATTTGTTCATAAGAAAAGAAGCAAGTGAATATCAAACGTTTTTATACGCTGTAAAATTTTTACGTATCTGTGGATTTATCCTAAAATTGTATGGAATTTTATAAACTATCGTGAAAATATGTGACGGAAATATGTTATGCGATTTGGTGTAGCACTCGATGTTTATGGCATGTGTTCTCGCATTGTTTTAATATCGTAACGACAGTGCATCTTCCTTGTAACACTAATATTTGAGTATTTCTTTCCGTTATTTGAACACTGTGATATTCGGTATTATTTTACTTCCATTATACTTTGCACACACCGATTACAATTTTATGAACAGGGTTGAAAATGTGTTTTGTGACACTATAAATATAATAAAACATTCCTTAAACGAAAACATTTACTGTTTACCATTAACCTAATAATCAGTTCTAATAATAAAAATGCTGTCCGTTTATGGTGGTTACAGATTTATCATGATGGGCTTAATGCCCAAAAATTCCGAATATTACAGCTTCAAAGTATTGAATTGTCTACAAATTTTAAATCTCAGTTGAATAAAAGAAAAAGATGTATTTTTAATTACTTGGAAATAAGAACACCAATTAATAACCAACTTATTATGACTTTACGCCATAACATCTTGCTAGGCCTACTTGTCTAAATTGGCATTCTTCTAAAACTGAAAGTTTTAATCACAGTATATTTCCTTACAGTTTTTCCAGGTGTTTAACACAACGTTAAATCTCGGAAATCATTACTATTATCGAGGAGTGGAGTAAATAGGCTTACGTGGATCTTAACTACGAGCAAGGCGAGGTGAATATAGAACAGCGCTGGAATGCAAGGGCGGGAAAAACGGAAGAACCCCGAGAAAACTCACCGACCAGCGGCATCAGGGAGTGACGCTGCTAGGAATAGAACCCGGTTTGCCTTGGTGAGATACGAGCTCTCCAGCCACTAAGGTATAACATGCATCGAGAAAACTGTTCAGTCAACTAATTGAAAATTGTTGATCCGAAATTTAAATATTAAAAACGTGGTATTAATGTCTTAATCATAATCAGATTAGTTTTGT